>JAXIVJ010009740.1:45000-47500 GCA_036785665.1 Chirona hameri | reverse complement strand
AAAGTAAGCATGCATTTCATCTATCGAGTACCTCCACCGCCGCCGCTACGTCAGGCCCGCAGGCCATGGCTAAGAGAAGCCCGCCCGTCACCGCACACCTCGCCAGGCTCGTCTTGCTCGTCCGCTAACAATTTATCTGCTAGTCGCGGTCAAATCTTCTCGATCTCAAAATATAGACCTGAAAATACTTAGCCACCACGCGACCATCGCCGCCAATGAAATTCAGTCCATGCATGAGGATTTGCAGTTAGATGTAGGTCGGGATATTTCTTCTGAAATCACAATGCAGTGTGTTGGACGAAGTTTCGAACAGTGCGTTTCTTCCGAGGATGTATTTGGGGCATGCAAGTATAAAGTGTTTAACATTTTCTATTTGGTGACCGCACTCCGCAGGAACATGCTGGTGTGTCCAATTTTTGGAGTAGAAATAAATGAGAATTCAAATGGGACATTTCGCTCCGCAATCTGGTGTGGAGAATATTACCAATGTTTGACCCATCTGTATACAAATGCGGAGGACTTAGTAATCCCAGCTGCTCAATGATATTATTTTTGAAAGCAGTGTGTGAGAGACCTCGTGTTGTTTCCGGTAGCTGATTGAACTGCTAATTGTTATGCAGTAGTTATATAGTAGGTACAAGCGGTCCCCGCTTGCTTCCTGCGCGAAGAGGCGACGCCGTTGGCGTCGGTGGTGCCGTTAACTTATTTGGGGTTACACTGAATCGTTGGAAAATTGCATTTATCAACCTGTGATCCGTCAAACGGGAGTGCGTTTCAAGGGCAGCATGTTCTTCGAGAATATATATAATAATATGATATTTGGTGGCCAGCTTTGCCGACCCGAATTACGCCGACAAAACAGGTATTGCAGCGTTGTATTTATTTAGCGGCCCCGCTCAGCAGAGGTCCCTAGAACCAATAGCATTGCGCTAATGCTAAAAGCTTTTTCAAGCGCCAGCTATTTGGATTGGATTCATCATTGCGAGAGAAGGAAAACGTGCCCGCTTTTGGCGCGTGCTGTGACCGACACCGGCAGCGGAACGACTTGATTTTTTCCCCTGGATCGTCACAAAGCTTTACACTGTCGTGTGTGCAAATTTCACCGTTATCGGTGCTGCCGTCTGTGCTGTGCGTGTGGCGAAAGAAATGAGGACACACAGACAGACGTACGGCTAGAAAATTATAGTAGGAATATGCAAAGCTTTAATCCGCATCGATAATAAACATCCTGCCGATTCCACACTATGTGACGCTGGCAGGCCAGAATACATTTCCCGCATTTCAAGTTAGACAGCCTGTTCGAAACAAGTAAAACGGACTGCTCATTGCCGAGCCGCCTAAGATACTGCTGATTACCTGTAATGTCAGACCAGCGTCGTCATTAACCATCGCCAAACTATGCATTCATTACACAATAGGCAGTGCCGCGCCATGCTCGACTGCGCCACACTGAGGTCGGGCTGAACTTTAAAACGATACACCATTCAGATATGCAGCGGCGATGCGGGCGGTGCTTTTTTAAAGATATTTCTGAAACTCATGAAGCAGTCAAACACGCATTGCCTATGCAATTTAGCAAATGTTATTGAGCCATATCAATTCCTTAGTGCTATCAAGGCAATTTGATTGAGGCCCATTTTCCAAGCGAGCGTTGGCGTCACCGTTTGTAAGTTATTTGGCGTGCAGCGTGACGTGATTTCGCAGCGTGACGTGACATGTGTCACTGTTGCAAATCATTGTTCAGCTGCAGGGCATGCCAAACTGACATTATGGTCGCGATCGCCTGCCTGGCAACAGCGGGTACACACCTCCCGAGCAGCAACCCATACAACACGCCCCAGTACACGACCACTCGGAACAATTAGTAATTCAGGGTGATTTATTCGGTCAGAATTACCTAAACACCATTCATAATGCACAGTTCCCAATCGCAAAAGACAGTGGACTGCACTCTACACAGCAGTTTTATGTTGCTTCATATCTTGTCTGGAGGGATTTAACACTACCACCGCAAATGCGTTTCCCTCGTAGTATCGGCTTGCGGGGGGGGGGGCGTTTCACACAGCATTGATCGCTGAGGCTCCAGCTGAGACTTCCTGCCTCGGCGCCTCACTGCCTCACTGACGACTGACGACTGACGACTGACGACTGACGACTGACGACTGACGACTGACGACTGACGACTGACGACTGACGACTGACGACTGTCGACTGCCGACTGCCGACTGCCGACTGACGACTGCCGACTGCCGACTGCCGACTGCCGACTGCCGACTGCCGACTGCCGACTGACGACTGACGACTGACGACTGACGACTGCCGACTGCCGACTGCCGACTGCCGACTGCCGACTGCCGACTGCCGACCGCCGACTGCCGACTGCCGACTGCCGACTGCCGACTGCCGACTGCCGACTGACGACTGACTACTGACTACTGACTACTGACTACTGACGACTGACGACTGACGACTGACGACTGACGACTGACGACTGACGAAG
>JAXIVJ010009740.1:25000-40000 GCA_036785665.1 Chirona hameri | reverse complement strand
TGTCGTTGCCAGTTTGGTTATGTCGTGGCGGCACAGGTCGTTATGTCGTTGCCAGTTTGGTTATGTCGTGGCGGCACAGGTCATTATGTCGTTGCCAGTTTGGTTATGTCGTGGCGGCACAGGTCGTTATGTCGTTGCCAGTTTGGTTATGTCGTGGCGGCACAGGTCGTTATGTCGTTGCCAGTTTGGTTATGTCGTGGCGGCACAGGTCGTTATGTCGTTGCCAGTTTGGTTATGTCGTGGCGGCACAGGTCGTTATGTCGTTGCCAGTTTGGTTATGTCGTGGCGGCACAGGTCGTTATGTCGTTGCCAGTTTGGTTATGTCGTGGCGGCACAGGTCGTTATGTCGTTGCCAGTTTGGTTATGTCGTGGCGGCACAGGTCGTTATGTCGTTGCCAGTTTGGTTATGTCGTGGCGGCACAGGTCGTTATGTCGTTGCCAGTTTGGTTATGTCGTGGCGGCACAGGTCGTTATGTCGTTGCCAGTTTGGTTATGTCGTGGCGGCACAGGTCGTTATGTCGTTGCCAGTTTGGTTATGTCGTGGCGGCACAGGTCGTTATGTCGTTGCCAGTTTGGTTATGTCGTGGCGGCACAGGTCGTTATGTCGTTGCCAGTTTGGTTATGTCGTGGCGGCACAGGTCATTATGTCGTTGCCAGTTTGGTTATGTCGTGGCGGCACAGGTCATTATGTCGTTGCCAGTTTGGTTATGTCGTGGCGGCACAGGTCGTTATGTCGTTGCCAGTTTGGTTATGTCGTGGCGGCACAGGTCGTTATGTCGTTGCCAGTTTGGTTATGTCGTGGCGGCACAGGTCGTTATGTCGTTGCCAGTTTGGTTATGTGGTGGCGGCACAGGTCGTTATGTCGTTGCCAGTTTGGTTATGTCGTGGCGGCACAGGTCGTTATGTCGTTGCCAGTTTGGTTATGTCGTGGCGGCACAGGCACAGGTGTCGTGTCGGCACAGGTCGGCCGTTACATTACACATCACACCGAGCGGGATGACCGACTGCCACAGGTCAGTAAAGGTCTAGGGGATGACGTCGTTCACCTTTCACCGTCCGCTTTCCATGTGCGGGGCCTTTGCACCCCCCCCCCCCCCCCACCCTCCACCCCCAACTGCAGTGTTATGTGGACATTATGTTTCGTTACTGTTCCAGTAGTGTTCGTTACTGCCCAGTAGTCAAACACTCATAAACGCACATTTCGACCAGCCTTAGTCTGTCCCTGGTGCTGTATTATTATTGGTTATCCGTCGGATAGGTATCAGATAATTATTACACGTTTCGTTCCATTTGACCTCCCAACAATGTTTCTTGTTGTCTTGTGTATTCTTATACATCTTCAAAGGTCAGGACAAAAGTCAGGTGTGTACATTGTACACGAAGGGCGAAATCAATATGCAATGTTAATTGATTTATGTCAGCTGCGATACAGATGGCCATGAGCTGACCAGGATCGCGATAATGCCTCCATTGGTAAAAGGTTATGTGCAGAATGATTGTAGATCAAACGTTCGTTGTTGTCCAGAAGCCAAGCACTCAATAAAAATTGCTCGACCCTCGCCACCCAACCTGGTGGTTACCTATATTCGATCATTTTATCTCGTGGCATTTGAATACCTCATGCGATGACAAAATAAGTGTGATATTTTTTTGATACATTGATGTGTTTTCTTTAATGCGTTCATCGATTGGTTTTATATAAACATATGGTAGACTGTGAGGCGATGTCTCAATGGGAAATGCAGACGGACACCCGAAACACCTTCTCATTGATAGACCGCTCTGAGTCTGACAAAAATGAAGACACGACAGACGCACCAATTGGCAGGGGATGTCCTATCATTTGGTCGAGAGCCGTGGCCAGGCACGTAGCCAAGGGGAGGGCGGCGCCCCCCCCCCCCCCCGCCCACTGGAGGCCAGGAGGGCCCTTTTTGACGCGCAAGGGCCCTTTTCGGCGCGCGCAGCGCGCCGAAAAGGGCCGACGAGACCGCGCGAAGCGCGGTATCATAGGCTCTTTACTACACGAAGCGTGGTCTTTAGAGAGTTTAGAGGACTTCAGAGGTCCTTTATGGCCACCAGGGCCCTCTCTGAAAGACCAGAGGGCCCCTTGGACGTTCAAGAGAGCCCTGTGCTTGTCAGAGGGGCCCCTGGCCAGGCCAAAAGGGCCACTGAGCGGGTCAGAGGGCCCCCTGAGCACGTCGAATGGGCCCCCTGAACACGTCGAATGGGCCCCTAGCCAGCACAGAGGGGCCCCTGGGCAGGTTGAGAGGCCCCTGAGCATGTCGACAGGGCGACAAAGCGGCCAGCGCAGTCCTTTGACAGGTCACAAGGGCCCCTGAGCAGGTTGGAGGGCCCCTGGACAGACCAGAGGGACCCTGTGAAGTTAAGATGGCCCCTGTGCAGTTCAGAGGAGCCCTGACCAGACCGAAAGGGCCCCTGTGCAGTTCAGAGGAGCCCTGACCAGACCGAATGAGCCCCTAGCCAGCACGGAGGGGCCCCAGGGCAGGTCGGAGGGCCCTCGGAGCATGTCGCAAGGCGACAAAGCAGCCATCGCAGTCCCTTGCTAGGTTGGAAGGGCCCCTTAGAAGGTTAAAGGGCCCCTGGAGAGACCAGAGGGCCCCTGTAAAGTTAAAAGGGCCCCTGCGCAGATCGGAGGGTCCCCTGCCCAGACCGAAAGGATCCCTGGGCGGGTAAGAAGAGCCCCTAAACATGCCGAAGTGGCCCCTGGCCAGCACGGAGGGGCTCCAGGGCAGGTTGGAGGGCCCCTTGAGCATGTCGGCAGGGCAACAAAGCAGCCAGCGCAGGCCGACCAGAAGAGTCGCTGGGCTGATCGGAAGGGCTCCTGGGCAAGTCAGAGGGGCCCCTGGCTAGACCGAAAGGGTCCCTGGGCCGGTCGGAAGGCCCCTTGAACATGCCGGATGAGTTCCTAGCCAAACTGGAGGGGCCCCTGGGCAGGTCGGAGGGGCCCCTGAGCAGGGGCGGCGGATTGCGGGGGCAGGGTATCCAACATTCCCCCAGTCGAAAATCCTGGGGGGCAAAGGGTAGTTTCCCCCCCCCCCCCAGATTTTAGCTTGCTCAATCTGGGAGAAACATGACCCTTCCCCTCCCCAGGATTTTCATTTGAGGGGGGATTTGGGGTACCCTGCGCCCCGCAATCCGCCGCCCCTGCCCCTGAGCATGTCACAAAGCATGTCATGTCACAAAGCACAAAGCAGCCAGTGCAGTCGCTGGCCAGGTCGGAAGGACCTCTGAACAGGCCGAATGGGCCCCTTGACACACAAGAGGGGCTTCTTGGAAGGTCTGAGGAGTCTCTGGTGAGACCGGAAGGGTCAAAGGACGTAGAGATCCCAGATGAAGATTAAATACAAAGAGGACTTACTCCACAATACAAATATTAAAAGCGGAGCTTTCGGGTATATTGTAACACCCTTCGTCAGGGTGCCCGAAACCCGAAAGATCCGATTGTATTTTTTCCTGTATAGTAAGCCCTCTGTGTATTATATATATCACCCACTCCACATCATGTCTTTTCGCTTCGCGGATCCCAGATGAGTCCCTGAACAGGTCGGAAAAGGTCAGAGGGGCCCCTAGAAGATCTGAAGGGACCTTGGGCCTTTCAACAGTAAGAATAGAGTTGTACAGGGAATAAAACTCAAAATTTTCGCACCGCTCCGCGGCGCAATTTAACTACAAATTCAATTATATGCGGGTTAGGAAAAAAATCGGTCAGTTTCTCGGCGCATTTATGTGTTATGCTGCTACTTTCCTATATTATTGGGCAAAATAGTTCACTTTAGTACTTCTCCCCGCACTTTTAAACGCACAATATAGCAATTTTAGAGGTCCGCACCATACGCAATGCGACGCATTGATGAGAAAGCAACCCAGGGCATAATACTCAAAATTTTCGCTCCGCTCTGCGGCGCAATTTGTTTAAGAGTTCCAGGTCTTGAGCTTAAAAAAAATATTGCAAGTTGGTATAGCTGATTCCAAATTCGTGTCGCTGGTTCCAAAGTTGATGTGGGAGTTTGCTAACTCTAGCTCCTAAACGTTGGTATGGCCCATGCCATACCTGCCATACTGAATTTTTCAGCCTTGTAACGTGCCTTTCATGCGTTTTTTTTGGGGGGGCCTTTCAACGCTTGGGAAGGGGCCCTTTCAACGCTTGGGAAGGGGCCCTTTCGAGGCGCCGCCCTCCTGGACGAAATCCTGGCTACGTGCCTGGCCGTGGCACAACGGAGCTGCACAGATGCGTTATGGAAGTAGCAACGACAGCTTGGATTTAACTAATGAGCTGAATTCTAATAATGTTTTCATCGCGCCCCAATGACTTTCACTCTCCTCATATATGTCCTCCGATCTGGAGCATAAATCCAGTGATTAAACAAAACTGCGAGTCGTAACTCAAACTAGCCCAAAGTTTCTGGATCATATATTGGCTACCTCAGAGGTCTATTTTTCGGTAACTTGGTAGCGAGCGTTGGCGACAGATTTTTGTCAGTGAGCGACAAATATTGGGCTTTGAGAAGTTTATGCCGTTGTTGGAGGATCAGAACCCGGCCGAACCGAGCAAGAGAATGGACCTTGTTTGTTGCACTTGGTTGTGCGTCCCATTCTTTGTGAGCAAAAACAAAACGGGAAAGTTTTCAGAATACAAAAATGATGACTGGGCGAAATTTTACATTTTAGTTTACATTTTTACATTTACATTTTGTACATTTTACACGTGAGGAAAATGGTCCCAAGCACAAGAAAATGAATGATCACGCAACACAAAATATGTTTCATGGATTTCACCCACAATACAACACATAAGGTATGCTTGCAAGCAAAAATATCAACGAGTGGTTTTCTGTATCGTACAGACGTAATGGCATAATCATTAATAGCAGCCGCGTTTCTTTGGGGTGATCCGTTTTTCGCTGCCGGTATGCGTTTTTCGGTTTCCCGCATTATAATTGTCACCGGGTAGCGTAAAACTGAACATAAGTCAGTCAAAAATATAGATATTGCTTTGCAATTTGGTTTGGTCATCGTCCATACTTGGTTCTCCAATACATATTCCGGTTTTTTAATATATTTAAGAAGAGAAAAAATGTGATTTTTTTCTCCAAAAATTCCCACAATTTTGTATCTTTCAAATATATTGAAAAACCGGACGATATATTGGAGAACCAAGTATGGACGATACCCAAACCGAATTGCAAAGCCATATCTATATTTGTGGCTGACTTATGTCGTGTTTTACGCCATAAGTCAGCCAACGCTAGCCGGTGGCAATTACGCTAGCTAGCCGGTGGCAATTAGAATGAGGGAAACCACGCGACTGGCCAGCCCGGTAGCGGGCCGGTAGCGGGCCCATTGACTTACGTTAACCCTATTTGTAACAGGCTCCTGGCTACCTCTATTTGTAACAGGGGGGGGGGGCGGATTCCGCCAACCCCCCCCCCCCCCCCCCCCCCCCCCCCCCCCCCGGAGATCTTGAGATCTATTTTGTTTTATAGGGGGCAACAGGGGGGCAAAAACTACAAATTTTAGAGGTATTTGTGATCCAACACAGCTGTCATTTTTAACAACCGATTGTAATGCAACCAATGGGGATAGATAGAGAATAAATCGGAAATTAATATATGACGACGACTTTTTAAAATTCAAAAATCATAGGCGTGTGCAGGGCACTCAATATGGGGTGAAGTAAATGCGTAATATGCTAAATGATAAAAAAACAATGCTAAATGATAGGTATAGTATCCGCTATTATGATACTAACTAGTCAACAGTGACTATTTCACCTACAACTTCAATTCACATTGCTTACCCCCTTGTTTACCCTACCTGGACTCGCCTATTATCTTATAATCGTTCGTAGAGTACCCTGTGGTGCATGATGAATCCGAAAACTGCAGTATGTTATGTAATTGTGGGCCCATGCATCTTAGTTTCCTTGCAATAATATGACCCCTTTCCTCCATTCCTGAGCGCGCCTCTGCAAAAAATGTCTTAATTTCCTCTCCTGGCCTCATATGTGCATATATCATTATAAACTAACCGTATATTGTGCTGTAATCGCCAGCATATCGTCACCATGCCAGTCACCCCCTTTTCATGTGCCTGAACACGCCCCTGCTACTCTATATGTAATACATTATGCAAATAATGAAAGGAGAAGATCTTTTACATCTTGATAGCTATGAATGCCCCTTACATCGCTCTATTTACTTCCCGCCAAGCATTGAATACTTCCTGGAACCCCCTTTTACAAGCCCCTGAAACCGCCTCTGCCATGCAATTTTTAGGATATTTCATTAACATCAACTAATTTGCACTTGTTGCAATCACCGTAAACCGATGTAACTCCTTCATACTTGAGGCAGTTAGGAAGAAACTGTGAAGATCGCATTTCCGTATTATCGCCAAATGTCGCCGCAGAACCCTCCTAAAAATGTGCCCTGGAACCGCCTCTGTTCAGGTTAAGAACGCAAAATTTTGACTCCGTGTGCGGAATTCAATTCTAGGAAAGGTCTTAAAATTGAATGGGTCTGGTCTTAGCCGTGCGGGAGATATCTGGGGAAAACATGAGGGCACTGTTACAAATAGGGTTAAGCGAGTGGTAGCAGCTTGTAGCGAAGGTGAGGGTCGCAGTGAGTGTCGCATGAAAGCTTTTTCAAAAATAACTAGCGTATTTATCAACCGATTGTAATGAAACTTTCAGTACCCTAGTTTTGAACAATTTGACACATACTCTCAGCTTTTTTTGAGTTCTATCCCTCATGACCCGTGACCTATGACCTGTTTCTCAAGGTCATGCCAGGCGCAACTGGCGTCCCGTAGTATCGGTGCTTGTAACTTGTGCAGTTTCCGAGTGTTAGCTGCTCAGGAGCATATACACAGGTGGAGGTGTCAACAGGTGACATTTATGGTTTCCACTGAGATTGTGACCTCAGTTGACCTTTTCAGAGGTCAACTGAGGTCACACTGATCTCCGATGACCTGATACGACTTTTTTGTTTTGCCCTATGGCAGTTGCTAGGACATTTTGTGACGCTGGTTTTAAATTTGGCATCCATTTTACATTGTTATATGTTCCACTGGGGTCATGCATTTTCACAGTTCAACCGAGACCACTGACCTCCGATAACCTGAGATGACTTTTTTGGAATCTGGTAGTTTCTAGGGACATTTTGTGACGCTGATTTCAAATTTGGCATCCATTGTGCTTCGCTCGGCTTCGCTCGTGAAACGCCGATCCAGGCGTCTAACTGAAAGTATTTTGCTTGATAAGTGGTAACAATCCTTACCGAGGAGTTTTCATCGTGCGACAGAAATTGCCCTAGATTCGTCGTGAGCGACAAATCTCGCCATTTATAGACCTCTGGGCTACTTATCCAGATATAAATCAGTCAACGAGGTAGACGAATAGCTTCAAACTTGATGTCAACAGGCTATCGTAAAATATATTTTGTCTAAACTGAAAATTATAAATGGAATCAACATAGTTGAGATTGAAATCCGAAGCGAAAACATTGCATTACTCACATAGGCAATCATAAGGTCGATTCTCGAACATAAGGACAAATAGCCTTAACCCTCGCCCGGGTAGAGGGGGGTGGATGACACCCCCTCCCCCCCCCTCGGTTTTTCTGGAATAACTCGCGTAATTTCCAACCGATTACAATGAAACTTTCAGTACCCTACTTTTGAAAATCTTCCACATACCCTGCAAATTTTGAATTTCTAACCCATATGACCCGTGACCTATGACCTGTTTCTCAAGGTCATGTCAGGCGCAACTGGCGTCCCGCAGTATCGATGCTTCTAGCTTGTGCAGTTTCCGAGTGTTTGTTGTTCAATAACATATGCACAGGTGTTGCCAGGTGACAGTTGTGGTTTCCACTGAGATTGTGACCCCGATTGACCTTTTCAGAGGCCAACTGAGGTCATTGACCTCCAACGACCTCAGATGACTTTTTTGGGCTTCAGACGGTTTCTATGACATTTTGTGACGCTGATTTCAAATTTAGGATCCATTTTACATAATTATATGTTCCACTGGGGTCATGCGCTTCCATAGATCAACCGAGGTCACTGACCTCAGATGACCTGACATGACCTTTTTGGAATTTGGCAGTTTTTAGGACATTTTGTGACGCTGATACAAATTTGGCACCCATTAAGCATTATGGTATGCTCATTCACGATTCTAGCTCGATAAAATTCAATTTATATACATTTACAATTTTGATGACCTTTTGGTCATTGACATGGCCTCAGAGGTCACCTAATGACCCAAAACCTTAAAATCAGATAAAAACGGCTTCCTCTCGTCCCAAGCAAAATACGCTCGTCTTTGAATCGAAGCTCTAGCTCAATTAGGGGCGAAACACTAATGGGGAGGTCGTACCCCCCACCCCCCCCCCCCCCCCCCCCCCCCCCCCCCCACCCCCCACCCACCCGAACACGTAGTGATTTTGCCCTCCCCGGGCGAGGGTTAAAATATGTCACGTTTTGCCTGACTTCAATAACAGTTTTTATTTCATCATTATGCTGATAGCTTCCATTATTTCTGAGGGTTAAATGCTTCAAAGGATAAAGTTGTCAGTCGTCCAAAACTACAAACACCAGCCTTTCCGTTGGCTGACGCCTGCACAGCTCAGACTCAGACTCAGACTCAAACGTATATTAAAGTGATCCACAACAAGCGTGTGACTGTTACCACCTCTCTTCAGAAGATAAAAGCAGGTCGAATTGTTAGGTGGATGTGCAACACAGTCACTCACACATTTATACAAGTCAAAACGAAAAACACATCACACGGGCCCGGGAAGCGGCTAATGGGAGTCAGTCGGGCGCGGCAGACTGAGCAGTCAGGTGTTGCCTTAGGCGGCGAGAAAACAGCGGCACGGGAAGCTCCAGCAGTTCTGGGGGAAACTAGTTGTACAGTGTCGGACCGCGACAGCTGAAGCGCCTCTTCCCCATCTCAGTGCGCGACCGGGGCACAACTAGGTCGCGGTCCTGGCGAGTGGTCCTGCCCGATACTTCCCGCACCTCGCGCATCTCAGCCACAGTGGCGAGACCCGCGGCCAGCTCCTCAGGCTCGCCGAGACGGCGCACTTTGTGTGTCAGACACAAATTTCGGTACAAGACCAGGTTCTCCGCGCCGAGCCAACCCAGCTTCTCAAGCAGGTCCAATACATGATCAAACTTTTTGCGGCCGAAAATCACTTTTGCCCCATAGTGAATAATTGTGTGAATTCGAGACAGGTTCTTCCGTGAACCGTTACCATATATGGTGATGCAGTATCGGACCTGCGAGAGAACCAGAGCGTTGACCAGCACGGAGATAACGGACGATGGCAGGCGGCTCCTAAGATGTGATAGACCACTGAGAATGCCGAAACAGCGTCTAGTGACGGAGGTTACATGAGCGTCCCAGTTCAAATTGATAACCTGATGATAACCTGATAACCAAATTGATAACCTGATAACCTGATTTGCAGAGCCAGTAAGCGACGCTAACACGCTCCTATTTGTCCTGTTTGTTGCAGGTGTGGTGGACGCTCGCCGCTGGAGGCGATCCCCGTCTTTGCAACGTCACTGTGCGCACCCGGTGACGTCACAGTGCGGCAGGTGACGTCAGAGTAAGGTACGAGTGACGTCAGAGTGCGTCAGGTGACGTCAGAGTGAGGGACGAGTGACGTCAGACTGAGGTGCGGCATGTCGCACCGTCTGTGATATGCTGCGTGGGGAACTGTCCGTGAACCCGTTACTCGTCCGTGGACCGGTCTCTGGCTGCCCGAGCAGACCCGTTACAGCCGACAGACAGCCCGCCGCGCCAACATTTTGTACCGAGGCAGACTTCTGAGCGGCCGCCGTGGCTTCCCCGGCTCCTACTGAGAGCGTGGGGAACAGTGTGAGGCAAAGGCGGGTCTCATGTGTGTTAGTTCAGTTGTTGGCACAATGGTGTGCTGGCTAACTCGAATGATGAACTCAAGTGGTTCTGGTGTTAAGGTGTAAAGGCCGTTTTACAGTGAGGGGCGTTATGTGACAGGTGTGTGAATGCAGTGTGTATATAATGCTCTTGTTTTAGTAGTGCATTGAACACTTTAAATGTGACAGTGCGAAATGTATGAGCGAAGTCATGAAAAAGATGTTGACAAGCATGCATAAGTATTTTGCCGATGTTGTTAAATAATTATCACAATTGTCATAAATAATGAATGCGGAGAGAGAGAGTACTTATCAGGGGTGTGACGAACTGGAACTATATAAGCGTGCTTGCCCAAGCTATTTGTTCTCACCTCTGTGCTAAATGCAGTACGAATGCAGCAGCTTGCCATTGGCGGCGTAATGTTGAGCTATAACTACATGCCAGCATCCTATTGATACACTGGAATCTGGATATGTTTGAACTGATGTACTGTTTGTCTGTGTGAATTGGATCGGCTTGTGAACATCCGCTTTATTATATCCGTTTGCCAACATTCACTATGACCCGTGCAAGAATCGTTTCAGAAACTAAGGTTTCTGTTTCGAGAACATCCATCTCGAGTTTCAAGGTACAGAGCAAGCTACCGGTTACAGGTCCTGCTTGTTTTTGTTGTGTGTTTAGGTGATATGACAACCCGAGTGTTTTGTTAAAAAATACATGATACCCATTAGCTGATTTATATTTCTGACGAATCGTTCAAGATAAATTTAAAGTTCGTGAAATTGGCATGCTGCTGTAAGATTTCGTCCTACGCTATACGTTCACATGGTTTATTTGATCTCAATTCGTTTCATCCCAGCACCATATTTTGGGAGAAGGCAAACTGTCGTCAATGGTGATCAGTTAATATTAATACAATCTAGGAAGATGAAGTAGAATATCGGCGAAAAAAAAATTAAGGCGCAGAACAGTCAAACAATTCCTAAATTGTGTACGCAAAATTTAACACGCTTTACCTCTGTTAGCTTATGCAACGAATCCAGTCATGCACTGTTTTCGTTGATCATTTGCAAAAATCCTGAAGACTGCTTAACATTTTCCATCCTACTCAAGAACTCATGAACACACCTAAGCCCAAACTTCCAAGATGTCAAAATTCCATTCACTCATATCTTCAGAATCTTTTCATAGACTCATTATTTGCTTTGCAATGAATTAATTCACATGCCTACAATTCCGTCGGAGTTTGCTCGGCATAAAGTCACGGCGTGGGCGGCTATAGGCCACAACTAACGTCGACTGCCTGCTTCTCTCGTCCAGCCGTCTCATCCGAGCCGGCAATAGGCTGAACCACCGTGCAGAACGCCCCCACTCGCCATTCGCCGCCATCAACTACGATCGTCCGATCGACAACCTCCTCAGCGCCCGCCGCCGGAGTCGAGTTGGCCGAGTTGGCCGAGTTGGCCGAGTTAGCCGAGTTTCCCAGCCGGGCTGAGCTGCGGCTCACAGTACCGGCACGCAGGTCCGCTGGACGATCGCAGTCCTCCAACAGCCATCGACTAACTGCACCTACGGCAATACAGCTCGGTAGTCTGCACACGGTCTGTCACGGAGAAAAATCACCGTCAGATTACGAGTTCGGACATTTTACTCCTACCTGAGGTCAGCGTGACAGTGGCATTCTTCGCGTGCTGAACGCGATGAGCCCACCCACTGGGACGGCCGCGGGACCGACTAGGCTGTTGTAGGCGGCGGAAACAGTAATCCTGTTTACATCGTACTTTTAAAAAAATCAACTAAATTTCAGATAAGCTGTGTGTAACGAGACTTTTGTAGAATTTCCCTAGGTTTGTAAAATTTCCATAGGTAAAATTCCCTCGCCCTACGGGAGCTTTTTTCACCTTCGCCCTACGGGGCGGGCCTGAAGGCTGTTAAGTTACAAACCAAGCAACTTAGAGCAATGCGGTAAGAACCAGCATGTTGCATGTCATGAAAGGGATCTAAGAGTATGCGACTTTTAAGTTTCAGGTCATCGGGTGACCTTCCAGCTCAAGTGAATAACCTCAAATTTACCACGTCCAGAACAGCAATTTTGCTCTTCAGAAAACTTCAAAATTAGAAATTGACCAATGCAAATAAAAAGGCATGTTCCTAGACCAGTTTTGGCTCAGAAATACAGAAAAGGTAATTATTTGTTCGTATCTGGTCAAAAAAGTCAAAAAAGTTATTGAAAAATTACGTCATCAGTTTCTTACACTTAGGGAGCCATCACTCAGTCAAAAATGAAGATATTGCTTTTAAATTTGGTATGAGTATTGTCCATACTCAGTTCTCTCATATATATTCCGGCTTTTTCTAAAATCTTTGACAATTTTGATTTTGTGGAGATTTTTCCCAAAAAAAAATATTTTCTTTTAGGGGTCGAAAACCCAAACTTTTGAAAATCCGAGATTACCATTTTAAAGACAATGCCATTTTGTATCTTTGGTGAATTGCGTTTGCAATTTCCTTTTAAACTCTGTTTCCTACCATTTTTCAAATATTTATCGTTTTTCCACCAACATGACGTCATCAAAACATGATTATCTCCCAAACTACTTAAGAAATTTCAATTCAATGTTTACAGCATACGTATAAATGTTGTAAACTCAGTTACCAAAAAATTGCAGCAAGATGCGCTGCATGTATAAAAAGTTATTCAAGAAAAAAACCTCAGGGGGCCTGTTAGCCCCCCCCCCCCCCCCCTAGGGCGAGGGTTAAAGAGGAATGCGTATCCATGGACGACAAATATAATCCATGGCAAATCTACCTACCTATTTATGGACTCATACGCCCTCGTAGCACAACGTCCTCGGCTTTCTGTCGTAGCGAGTTTCTGTCTGAATTTGTATGTTTTAAGTGGTAGATAAACCTATCGCTGAAATACTGGCATCGTACAAAACAGTCAGAGCTATTATGTGTTTGATTGTGCGTTTATATTTCAAGAAAGACGAGAGAAGAGTTCGCTTGTAATTTCACAACAGTGGAGCTATTGAGAAGATTCACGCAAATGCTGGAACTTATTTTTTAGTATCTATGTGTGTAGCTAATTTGGTTGGTGTTGAGGCCATATATTTGTGTGATTCTGGATCCTCCATACAATGGTGGATGATTTGTGGGTGTACCAATAAATACAGTTATGGCGAAAAGTGAAAACCTCTCGTGTCTTTGCAGGGCTGCGGAGTCGGAGTCGAAGTCGAAGTCGGAGTCGGAGTCGATCGGAGTCGGCAGTTTTGGCCGGAGTTGGAGTGTCGGAGTCGGAGTCGCTAAAATCTTACCGACTCCGACTCCGGCCCGGAGTCGGAGTCGACTTTTTGGTAATTGGCAATTACTTTGGTCTGCAGAATAGTCGTCGGCCTAGGGACATTAACTTCATCCCTTTCGAAAGAAAATGAGTGGAAAATGCAACCTATAGTTTACTCATCTAGCGGTGGATTTCTGCCTGATGGAATAAAATATATATATATATATATAAAAAATAGGAAAATAATTTGAACGTCATCTGATGATAATTGGGGTTTTGGACGCACCGACTCTTGTGGTCACCCGGCGCCCATTTTAACGTTATCGTGCTCGTTTCGTCAAAGAATTTCGAATCATACCATGGTAACCAGGTTACCTAAGTTAAATTCACATGTTCACCTCAGGCCAAGGTAATTTAAGGTCATGTGGTGAACCAGGTATGTCCTGCTGCGCAATGTCGGACGCGTCTCGACGAGACATACACAGTGGTGCCGGTCTCACGTTATTTATGCTATCAAAAGTTATTGGCAAAGAAGTGCTGGTCACCTCAGATGACCTCACTCGATCTTGCAGGGGTCACTGAGCAATAATTGTACTTGGGTCATCAAGAATGACCTATAATAGCATAATGTTAAAATAATTATTCTGACCTAATGCGTATCCTCTGATACGATTTGTTTTAATATATTTTATCGTTGGCTTATAATGGGAAGGTCACGAAACTGACCTGACCTTAGGTCACCGATATCAAACTAAATACGATATAGCAGGGTCGTAGGTATCTATGGCTTGATTACGTCCCGTGAGTTTTGAAGTGCTGAGCTAAACACTGTGGCCAGTGGCTGTGGAGCGACCACAAAGGATCTCGCTTGCGCATTTAACTATGTTTATAACAAACTTGACATTGTAAAAGTTGTTTAGATTTCCTTAAAAATCAGAAACGATGCCAATTTTTGGTCGATTTCAGTCGTTTAGGGGCATGGCACAATGATACATCCGCCCTTGAGCATCCCCAAAGGATTTTTTGCAAATCCACACCCTTGACTGGTAGACTTGGTTGCCGGAGGCGAGGCGGCGGAGAGCGGCACACTGACTGGCCAGCTGTAAGACAGCGCAGGATCCGGGAGCAGCAGCGGATCCAGCGAAGACGAGCTGGAACGAGCTGGGGCTGAAGCCCAGCTGCTGCGAGCTGGGCCGGCGGAGGCTGGCTGCACTCGTCGCTCGGTGCTCGTTTCGCGGGTTCCGCCGCCTGCAGGCGAGAGCGACTGGGCTGGACGCGCGGCCGGCACGCCGCGCCCGTGCTCGGGTGACGTAGCATTGTTCTCCATACTGTTAAGAATAAAGACAAACGGAAAAAATAAATGGCATTGCAGATATTGCTTTCTAGTATGCGGTTGGAGAACGGATATAGGCCGGAGTCGGAGTTGGAGTCTGAGTCGGAGTTGGAGTCGATTTTTTTCAGGCCGGAGTCGGAGTCGGAGTTGCTAAAATGCTGTCGACTCCGCAGCCTTGGTCTTCAGTTTTGGAATTGGTTGAGTTTCTGCCCGACCGAGATATACCTTCCAAATGCTATGGAGTCTAGTTGCCTGATCTGATGATGATGAGAGGAGTACAAGGCTTTGACAATGTACGAGTATTAACCCGGCATTAGCTGAGGTCTCAGCCGAACGCCATTGGCTGGGGTAGCGTTTTTCACCCCCCCCCCCCCCCCCCCCCCAACACCCCCCAGGTGATATTCCGAACCAATAACCGCAGCGTCGACCTGCAGAGGTGACCAAAGATCTCGTCTG
>JAXIVJ010009740.1:5000-20000 GCA_036785665.1 Chirona hameri | reverse complement strand
ACTTGAAAACAATTATAGATATCGACGCCAACCTTTCAGTACATTATACTGCATCTATTCTACGTATTATAACAACATTTCATTGAAAATGGTGGAGTGCTTTGGGAGATAATGACGTTTTAATCACGTCATGTCATGCCATTTTTGGTGGAAAAACAATAAATGTTTGAAAAATCGTAGAAAAAATAGGACTGGCAGTTATTTGGTGAGTGTCTATAGTTTATATTCCTCTTTAAAATCGGAAAGGGCAGAAAGGACATCCCTCCTAAATTGATTTATACTGCGGACTGCCTTCTTTCTCAGCGCGGTGCGACCCATTTGTCAGAATTCTACATTTTTGCTTGTTACTTTACTTGCTATATCATTCCATATCGCCCGTTTCGTAATAGATCTCCAAATCCAAGTACTTTTTAAAGCTGGCATATAAGACTTGATATCTAGCATACCCACTCCTCCATTTAGTGGATCTTTTATCAGTGTGCTTATACGCTTAACTTTGACTGTCTTTCCATGACAAAGAAACGTGTATAAGGCTTTTGTCAACTCCTTAACAATCGATTGGGGTGGATTTGGAATTGTCATAAAAAGATAACTTATCTTTGATACTAGTAATGACTTTATTATTGCTACTTTTCCTTGTAATGATACATTTCTATACATCCATTTAGCTATTTCCCGTCTTATCTCGTTTACCTTCTCTGTGTACACCTCTGTTATATTGTGAAGGCTGTTTTCAAAGGTGATGCCTAATATTTTAAATGTCCTACACCACTGTACAGACACATTTCTCTGAAAAATGTCTGCATTTCTGTAAGGGGCTCCAATCCACATGGCTCGCGTTTTGTCTAAGTTTGGGCTCAAACCAGTGAACTTAGCGACCATCCAAGCTCCTGAAACAGCTTCGTGATGCATCTCTCATTTGGCTCTATCAGGCATATAACTGTGTCGTCGGCATACATTGCAATGTTGTGTTCTTGATTGGCTGCTTTTATTCCTTTCATTTCTACATTACATTGGATTCTTTTTGCCAAAACATCCATGACTGATATGAATAAATAACAATTCAACGCATCTCCCTGCCTACATGATCTACCTAACTTTGTCGTATCTGACAGATGCCCGTTATACAGAACCCTAGCAAAAGATCCAATGCATAATGTATTAAACCATCCTGTGATATTGGGCGGGAAATTCCGTCTTTCGAGCACTTTTCTAATGAAAGACCAACTCACTGAATCAAATGCTGCTTCAATGTCCAAGCTTAACAAAATTCCGCTTATTTGTTCCTGATTCATAAACTGTATAGTATCATATATCATCCTAATATTATCTCCAATAAATCTCCTTTTCAGATAAGCAGACTGACAAAGATCAATCATCTTTCCTAGTACCACCTTTAGTCTGTTTGCAATAGTGCCCGAGATTATTTTGTAACAAACGTTTAGCAGTGTTATGGGTCTGTATGATTTGATTAGCTCTCTTGGTTTATTTGGTTTTGGTAATAACACAATTATTCCTTCTTTTAGTGTTTGTGGAAGTGTGTTTTTTTATAAACTTGCAGTACACATAGCTTGAAAGAACTCCTTTAAATCTACCCAGAAAATTGATTAAACTCCACCGAAAAGCCATCGCTGCCTGGTGATGTTCCATTTTTCATATTAAACAGAGTCGACCCTAATTCAGATAGAGTCATTGGCTCTTGTAGACTCGTTCTGTCTGAGTCAGCAACTTTTGTTAATGCCACCTCCGAAAAATAGTCATCACAATCCCCATCTAATATATTTTCGTTCTTCTGACAAAACTTTCTTTCAAAAAATATTTGAAAGCCTTTAAAATATCTGCCTGATTTCTTTTGACTCCTTCCAATGTCTTTATAAAGGGGATCCTTTTGCTCTCGTACCTTCTTTTTTCCAGCGTCAAGAAATATTTAGACGGCTTTTCCGAGTTCTCTCCATATGATTCGTGACCTAATTAAGCTCCCTCTTAACCTCTGCTCTCTGATCTGCTCCAATTCTTTCTTTCTTCTATGGAGATGCTCGCTTGTTTCATGACTACCTGTCTGATTCACTTCTTCTTCCATCTCGCATATAATGTCCTCTAGTTGTCTTTCCTGAATCCTCTCCTCTCTTTTCTTTTGGTTACCGAAGGAAACTGTCTCCCTCCTCACAATTAACGTCAAAACTTCGAAGAAAAGCGGTGGGCTTATAGTAAGCTCTACTCTAGTAGGATTTTCCATAACGTAATCTTCTCTGTAAATAGATAGTGCATATTCCCGTACTGTAGTCTTTATTGTCTTTTTTACTAAGTTTATATAATTTGAATCTTTAAAGGAAATAGTTCACCTTCGGATTTTTTCAGAACACGATTTTATTATATTTTTGAATACAGTTTCTTTTTTTCTTTTCAAAAATGGTCCTACATCGCGCCAATTCAGGACAGAAGGTCGTACATCATTAATGTTATGGTGTGCGTTATTGGTCTGCGCATGCTCCATGGCAGTGCTGGCACTTTCAGACGGTACGGTATATCATATATGCGCCGAATTCCTTCGCCAAAAAGTCAAATATCTTCGGCTGGAGAGTCTTTTTCAGTCAAGGAAACTTGCAGATAGGGGTTTCCCAACATGGGCTACAAAACAGCTATCTCAGTTTAAAACTAATGTTGAAGGTGAACTATTTCCTTTAAGTAAAGACGCATTGAATTTGAACCAACCTCTCCCTCTCGGCTGCTTTGCAATCTCTAATTTCACTGATATTATGGAGTGGTCTGACCTGTATCCTGGCTGGATTTCAGCTTTTTTGACATAACCCTCCAAACAACTGCTTATGAGGAACATGTCTAGTCTGGCCTGCTTAACCATAGGACTCCCTACGCGCCAGTTATACCTTCTAACCTCAGGATTTCTTTATCGATATATGTCTATCAGTCCGTTTTCAGACATCATTATTTTTACAGCCTCTCTTGCCCGGATGTTATTTTCCCGCCTGTAGTTAAAATTGTCTATATTTTGACTTAGTGTTAAGTTGAAATCACCTGCAATTATAATTGATATATCCTCTTCACCTATAAGCCTGTTTATGTTCTTAGCCAAGGTTTCATAGAAATTAGAGTCATCAGAGTTAGCACCATATATATTTACCAGACAAAAATATGTCGTGTCATGTACTTTAGCCCTAGTAATGATAAAGTTTCCATCATCGTCTATACATGTATCCCTGAAGCTAATATCTATATTTTGGTCAGTATTGCTACGCCCCTTGCATTGTTTGTATAAGGCGCTTCTATGACATCCGTTCCCCATGCATTTCTGAAATAGGGAACTCCTATTTTCCTACAGTGGACATCCTGAAGCAAACAAATATGAAAATCCTGATTCCGTAAGTAACCAAATACATCCTTCCTCTTCCTGAAATCTCCTAAATCCCTACAGTTAAAAGATGCAAGTTTAATTTCAGTCATAGTTGAGATTTAATCATTGACTTTAGAATGGGAACATGACAATCAACTCCCCTATTTAAAAAAAAAACCTGATCAACGTCTGATTGAACTCCTAACCTGGCAACCAACACAAACAGACACCCACACACTAGAAACGCGCACACATACTCTTTGCACATACCAACAACTCGATTTCAACACATATACAATACAGCTCGAGTAGCAAGACATCGTCATTGATAACCGATGTTCATGTATCATGATTAACTGCAACAAAAGACCTGCAACTTTCTTATATCCATTTATTTTTTGTTTATGTTTTATCTTTGTACGTTTCACTTTTATCGCTCGTCTCATACCTATCATTAGCGATACGAAGTTTCGCATATGATTATTATGCGAAACTAATATAATCGCATATAATCGCATTTCAACTAATATATTAAATATAATCGCATATGATTATGATTTTACGATATTTCGCATATGAGTCCGCACTCGCTCCATCTAATTACTGACCAGCAAAGAATCATTTTAAGTACGTACGGATATCGCCTGTTCTCGTCCCATCCGCGTCAGCGTGCGCTCCGCCGCCGCGCCTTGGTCCCGGCGGAACACTAGAGGTACGCCTCCCCACTCTACCCCGTCCGCGGGATCCGCCAGACACCGCTCCCACCTCCATGCGCGCCGCGCCAGCTGTCATCTCGCGCTCCGTGCGCCGTACCTCAGTCAGAGACGAGTCCAGGTACACAGGGTGAGAGGCCGCCGCGATAGGTCCCGACCGGCCGCCAGCCGCCACCGCCGCCGCGCGCCGCAGCCGGTCCCCCGCGTCCGCGTCAGCGTCCCGCCGGTCGCTCCGGTCGCTCCAGTCGGCCGGCGCCAGGTCGCCCAGTCAGGGGCGGCTCCAGGCGAGGCGGACGGGCGGCCTGAGCCGACCGATCCAATCCGGGCTCGTCGGTACTCAGCCCAGCTCTAGACGCTGCTGTGTATCTCGACCGAGCTTCCTCACTCACGCCACCGCCCTGTCGATCCGCCTGCGGGCCTGAACCAGGCCGCCCGGCCAGAGGCGGACCCAGCTGAGGAGCGCGGGTGACGTTCCGGCCCGGCCCCGGCCGGTCCCCACCCCGCGCCCCGTCAGGTGTCCGTGCCCGGCTCGCCTCAGCGCTCGCGCTCTCGCCGCGGGCCAGCGGGACAGCTTCTGCCGGTGTCACCATTGCCCGCCCGGTGTCACGTGGCCCCTGCATGTCAGGCGCAGGGGCGCCACCAGGTTCCGCTGGTCGGGGAGGCTCCACCGAGACTGAATGAGTTACGCCAAATTGTTGTAACATATGCTCCGCCTCCTCTCTACTTCTGACTCTCGTGAGTCGGTCATTTCTGCTCACAGCAAAAAGCACTTCTCGCGTCAGCACAGTTGACAGCCTCTTCCTCTCCCTTCACTCGTGGAGGAGCAGGTTGAACACCTCCTGCCTCATTGGAGTCAAGTTTTCATTTATGAAAATGTTGTGACCTCTCAGTTTGTATTTGGCCCTGTACACTTGGTCTCTTAGCCAGCCCTGTGCATCTCCTGTGAATCTGACTAGCAAACGATGTATCGGGAGACACTTCACATATACTATTTGTACAGGCAGGATATTGATCAAGCAGTCTATTGATCAGAGCTGCGACTGCTGCTTCGAGCCTATCATCACTTTCAGGGATGTGTGGGTCTCGTCCCGCGAATATCAGTTGTGGTATCCTCCTCAGCTTCTCGGCGTCCTCCCTCTCCTGCTCCAGTTATGCAACAGTTATTACAACAGCTCCAGTTATTTGATGTTTGCCAGTCATCATACATGTATTTCAGATCCTTTTCCAAAACATGCACTTTTTTGCCGTTGCTGTGATGGATTCGTACGCAAAATTTAGCGATTCATCAATACTACCTATTCTTTGATCGAGCGCTCTTTTTATCTCCTTTACAGCCTCGCCGGTTTTCTTCTCGATGAATGCTTTCAGTTCCTCCACCGCTCCATCTTCTTTCTCTTCTCCTTCTCTGGTGTTCCCGACTCGTGGCGTCTCTTCCGCTGCTTCGTCATCTCACTGACAGGCGCGCCGTGGTTCACCGCTCACTGCTCTCGCGGAGCCGCCCGCGCGCACGTCCACCCTCCACGGCTGCCCGGCCGCGACACGTATTCAAAGAAGTTTCTTTAAATCAGGGAGTGTTCTTTTTTGGGTGTTGATTAGAAAATGTACGCAATGAAATATGGAATGTTCCTTCTGTATATTATCCTGCTTGGGGAATATTTTTTGGACTTCTAAAGCAAGCCTTTTGGGTATAGAGAATTTCTAGATAAAAAGCTGAAAAGTCTCGTTACACAGAACTTATCTGAAATTTAGTGGAATTGTTTTAGTGCTATGTAAACAGGACTGTTGCTGTTGACTGTCGCTACGGTATTGGATTGGGCCCGGGATATTGGAAGGTGGGTGCTTAGTGCTAGCCATTCATTACTGCCACCAGTCGCGTGGCAATATCAACATCTGGACGTCACTGCTCTTACGGTGGTACTTCAGCTGCGAAATAGTCCATTTGCAAATCAGCCGTGAAATTAGAAAGGAACGACACAAACATAAATAAATAAATATTGCCGCTGGAACTTCAAAAATAAAAATACCATATATTTACTTATAAGTAAAGCTTACCTACTATTTGCGCCATGCTAATTGCTAACTGTAGTATTTACTACTTGCTGGCCACAGGTTATTCGGCAAAGGCTGCCAAAACAGATGTCGCGGGACTTTTTGTGAATTGCTTGCATGCGACACCCAGTCTAAAGATCGTGTAATAATAAATGTCGTGTAATCATAAATAGCTCAAAACAAAATGGCGCTGGCTGGCGTGTGGGTACTGCACACATATGAAAAATAAACGAGAAACAAATGACCCAGGGGCTTTTAGTTCTATTAAAAGATGAAACTTACTTTAAGGGAGGTGTGCAATATTGACTTTGTGTGCCTTTTAGCTTACCGGTTTCGGTACCATAAAAGTGTGTAGGTGGCAAGGAGAAACAATGATAACAGCAATGGTCGGGTGGGTATTGACATTCCTGGCGTAGCAATAACAAACTGTATAACTTCAATCCAATACAATTTAAAAATTGTATGAAACAACATTTTTCCGCAATCGAAACTGTGAAAGGCGTTTTAAGGATCGTTTTGATATTGTGTTCTAGCAAACTATTCGCACTCAGACGGAGAGCCTCCATTGTGGCAAGTTTTCCAAAGTTTCATTACATGTATGAGAGCTCTGTCATGGCCAATATCTGCAATAAAAAGCAGTGCTCCCGGAATCACATGGCATGTTGCTGACTCCCCAGCCTTCTAAATGGGCACATAAACACGACTTAAAGGCTGTTCGCTTCAACAATCTTCACTGACCAAGACCCCTTTCAAACAAACAAATTTTCCTAAAAGACCAGTTTCCGTGAACGATCGGGTGCGCAGTGTCACGATGAAATCACCGACGCCCCAGACTGAATGACTCCATCGAGGCCGGACACGACAAAAAAGGAGTCCTCCCATGAGAGACAGACACTCTCGGAGTGGAGATGTGACAGTTCAGAGTGGGAACAGATGACTGTCGGGGGCAGGCGCCGCGCCGGATAGCGACGATCTGCTGACTGTGAGTAATCAGCTGGGCCGGGTGTTGTGGACCTGGAGAGGCGGCTGGGTGGAAAGAAGCGTCGCGCAGGGATCAATCAGGGTATGAATTCACCATGAATCCACCACGACTGAGGCGTATGCCACTCGGATGACAATCGGTGATGCTTGCTGCATGCATGATAAATATGATATGGCTTTGGAATGTGGGAGAGGAAATAAGCAAAGTGACTCCAGCCTTTTCTTGTAGCTTATTGCCTTCAGCAAAAAGAAACTCTAGCACATGTTCGGACACCAAGCTTTTATCACCTTTTTATTTTCTTCTTTTTAAAGCTTTTCAAGCTTTTTAATCAAATAACGCCGCCCATGCTCCACCTGTTCTATGGATTATTTGAGAAGTAGCCATTGGCCCTCCTTGTTTTAGATACATTGTTTATCTCGCACGCCTCTACCTCCCGTATAACTGCGCCGCCGCCGCCGCCCACCCGGTGTCGTGCGCCGGCGGCGAGGTTCTGTTAGTATTCGGCGCGCTGTCGAGGCGGGTGCCATCCAGCTCCGTATCCGTATCCCTGGCAGGCCGCGGTTGGCAGCGGCGGCCCAACATTACCGCCGCGGGGTATATAGATGACTGCACCACCCACTCTCCCCCGTGGGAGGGGGCGGGGCGCGGTGCCGCCCCCTGCCCTGTCGGAAGCGACGGTCGGGGCCACCTTCTCTCATGACGGAGGAAGACCTTGGGACCGCCCCACTCCTCTGTCGGGAGAGGACCCGGGGCCACCCGACCGTCCGATGTCATAGGGAAGACCCCGGAGTCGATCGGCGATCCCCTCCCCTCGGATGGTGGCGGGAAGGTCGGTCACAGTCACTATCTCCTCTCAGATCCATTCAGGCAATGGCTGACACGGGGCTAGGGGGCACGGATACACAGGAACATTGAGACATGCGGATACGAAGACACGGAGAAGTGGGGATATCAGAGGGCGGTTGCTAACCACTGGGTATTCGACAGTTCACAGGGATGTATATTCTGGTTGGACAATATCACGTCCTCCAAAAAGGTGGGGTTTAATACACAAATATATGTGTTAGATTTGCTTATGTAGAAACGCTAGTAAGCAACTTGTTGGTCATTCTAAGATTGACAATAATTAATAATGTTCCCGATACACATATCACGTTCAGGCTATTTAAGTAGGTTTTTAGATATTGTTATTGGATCATCATGAATCATGATTATTTGTTGCCTGCTTTCTGTCAGTTATATTGTCCGCAAACGTCGAAATAAACATGGAAATGAAATTATGTTAAATAAGTTAAATAATTAAGTACGCAACTGGATTCCTGGAATGTAACATTGTACATTTAATTAAACAGATAGAACTCAACAAAATAATATATGAATATAAGAAAATAAGTGTGAAATTGTTCAGAGGATATAAGCCAGGCACCTTGCAATACACTCTGTGATGTAGGCCAATGCATCAAGTTGCCGCGTGCCGCGTGACACGAGGAGATATGACGCACGTTGATGGGTAAACTGCGGAAATAAGCCCGTCCAGATGAAGTCCACATTTACCGGGATTCGGTTGAAATGGCGTCATGTTTACCAATACGGGTTCTCCGAGATCCGCGTCGGTAACACTTCGCCTCAATTCCCGCCGACTGGCCGTATTTTCTCGGAGGATATGGTCGACTACGTTCAATTCTAAAGACGTACGGGCAGGAGCAGGCATTTCTGACGTCAGTTGGACTATTTTTTGGCGACAAAAGATGGAACACGTCACTTCTTGAATGGATCAGATTGGCATAACCGGCTGGGATGATTCTCTCGGTGTTTTAGGAAGAGACTATTCGACCATTTAAGGTTTGCCGTTGATAGGCGAATAATAACAGAATCTGCTTTATATTCTGTCAGGTCATCCAAAGATTTAACAATGAAAGTTCCGAGTTTTCTGGAAAGCCAAATAATATTTTAGTATAAATTTTGATAGGAGTAGTACTTAAGATCATTACTTACTATATCGTTTCATTTCCTAGTGCATTAAAGATTGAAACTATTAAATTACAAAGTGCTCTCAAAGGTTTAATGCATCTCCCGCATTAAGCAAAAGTGAAATCGTAAGCAAAGGTCAAGGTCAAGACCAAAGGTCACTGTTGGCAAGATGTCTACGAAAGTTATGCGACACATGTTTATGGGTTATTTTACAGGTATAATTCGATAGTAGCAGCCATTGTTACAACCTGACACCATATAAGGTCAAGGTCAGGTCATATGAGGTAAACATTTGAAATTGATTAATCTAATAAAGAAGGCAAGTTTCTAGACCAGCTTTGTCTTAGAAATACAGCGGTGATATTTATTTGTCTGTATATTGTCAATAAAAGCCTTTAAGATAGCTAAGTTGTTCTGTACGTTAAAGTAGCCTCAATATTTACAAACAGTAGAATTTAGCTGTTTCGAAACATTGGAACGTTCATGTCAGTTGCTTTGCGTGTTACGTGTATCAAGAACAGTCTGTCTACCGAGCAGTGAGATCTTATGTCAACTAGGGGGAGGGGAGCACAAATTTGCATACGTAAGAAGCTGGATGGCTACGGTTGGCCCGACCCGACCGTAGCCATGGGTTAGTGGGCCGATGACCACACCAGCCTTCTGCTTGCTCTCACGAACTTCAGACGTACGCTAATATCCTGAAATACTGAACCCGCTTCATATTTCATCCCACTAAAATGCTTTTAACTCTACATCAACGTTTTCAACTAACACCAATTGTTCCGGTTTAATATATTTGCATCAGGGAGATACTTGCAGTATTTGCGTTGCAATGCAGGTGCCTGGTTATTTGAGCGTACCAACAGTATTCAACAGTCATTTAAAACCCGCGTGTTTTATCATTACCGCCCTCAGATGGTGGTGGCTCGCTCTCTGTGGCGCCGGCGGCATGCCGGGTCACGCCGTGCTGGGACCAGGTTGGTGGCAGATGACGGCCTCAGTGGTACAGCACACGATAGGGTGATCGACAGCCGGGTCACGCCGTGCTGGGACCAGGTTGGTGGCAGGTGACGGCCACAGTGGTACAGCACACGATAGGGTGATCGACAGCCGTGTCACGCCGTGCTGGGACCAGGTTGGTGGCAGATGACGGCCACAGTGGTACAGCACACGATAGGGCGATCGACAGCCGGGTCACGCCGTGCTGGGACCAGGTTGGTGGCAGATGACGGCCACAGTGGTACAGCACACGATAGGGTGATCGACAGCCGGGTCACGCCGTGCTGGGACCAAGTTGGTGGCAGATGACGGCCACAGTGGTACAGCACACGATAGGGTGATCGACAGCCGGGTCACGCCGTGCTGGGACCAGGTTGGTGGCAGATGACGGCCACAGTGGTACAGCACACGATAGGGTGATCGACAGCCGGGTCACGCCGTGCTGGGACCAGGTGGGTGGCAGATGACGCCACAGTGGTACAGCACACGATAGGGTGATCGACAGCCGGGTCACGCCGTGCTGGGACCAGGTTGGTGGCAGATGACGGCCTCAGTGGTACAGCACACGATAGGGTGATCGACAGCCGGGTCACGCCGTGCTGGGACCAGGTTGGTGGCAGGTGACGGCCACAGTGGTACAGCACACGATAGGGTGATCGACAGCCGGGTCACGCCGTGCTGGGACCTGGTTGGTGGCAGATGACGGACACAGTGGTACAGCACACGATAGGGTGATCGTCGGCCGGGTCGCACCGTGTCCTGAGTGAGACGTCAGGGCGGCGCTATGGGATTCCTAGTCTAACAAGGCTGACAATGATTGGACATTTGATTTACCGATTGTAAATCGGGCAAGTGGATTGATTGTACCGAGTTGTCTCCAACTCGCCCCTGTAGTGCAGCTGGGAGAGCGCTGGGTGCACAATCTGGCCCAACCTGGCAAGGTGGGTTCGAGACGCTTATGCGCTCGCTATTTGCTCCTGGCGGAGATGACCTGCGGCCGGTGGCAGCGGCTGTGTTCAAGGTCAGATGAAGCCACGAGCCGGGCGGACCGTTCTCAGTCTTTGGGGACGTTCAACTTTCGATACTAAATTCTGCTGTATACCTGGAATTGCACCATGGATGTGAGGTCAGGGACCGCGCAACAAGCTTTGATTAGCGTGGGTCCTGATCTCGGAAATCCATCCAATCAAAGCATTCAGCCCAAATTTATAAAAGAAATAACAATCACAAAAACAAAACAACAATATGATGGTAAATTTAGGGTGCGAGTACCTCATATATTTCATACTCAAATTGCGGTAGAAACAATGCATACATGCATAAATATATCTGAGTCATCTTACATTCTTTAAGATATTTTAAAAGCAGATAACTTAACACACGTCCGTGCTATCGACGCACCTTATTCTACTACCAATTAACAAGGACATGCATTATGAAGACATAATGACTCCACCTAGAGCAAGGTGCGTACCGGCGCGGTCAAGGACCGACGCCAAGCAGACATTTGCTGTCAAGTCACGCGTGTAAGCTTTTCTTCAATGTCCTATACTGACGCGACAGAATTTCGTTATTGAAAACGCGACTCCGTCGAGCCCCAATGGGAGTGAACGGACCATTACCCTAGGCTAGATTGCCTCCTAACGGCGAGAGACGCCACCGGCTCAGAAGGAGAGGTTTTCAACTTCTGCTACGCCAACCTTTTATGACATGGTTTGAAACCGGGCTATATCAGCGCGAGAGGTGGCTCCAAAGGCGCCTCGCCGGCACGGGGAGTTTCTATCTGGTCATATTGCCAGAGCCAATAGTTGGACTTGATTCTTGAATACGAAAAGCAGTGAGTAAAGGGTATAATATATATGCCTGTAACATATGTTACAGGCAATATGAAAACTCAGGCAGTTTCGAAACTGCCGGGCCTGCCCAGGCAGTTTCGAAACCGCCTAAGAAACCAGTCAGTTTGCAAGCTGCCTGAAAATTCCAGGCATTTTTCAAAGTGCCTGAAATTCCAGGCAGTTTCGAAACTGCCTAGGTAATATGACATTTACGAGAGCGGCAGGACGTTTTTAAACTACATAGGCAGTTTAAAAACTGCCTAGACCGTTTCGAACCTGCCCGGGAAATGTGGAGAATATCACTTTAGTCAAGGCGATATATATATATAAGGTGGGAGCGTCTGAGCTCGGTCACGTGACTCCTGGGTCCAACTGGGGCCAAGGTCAACTTGGTCACGTGACTGACGCCCCACACCTAACCTTAGTCAACTGAAACGGATGGCGCTGTAGCACGTGGTGGGGAAGAGGCCATTCGTGGTCAGATACCTACATCGTTATAGTAAATAAGGTAAGACGCTGCAGTTAACAGTATAATAGTTGAAGTTCATGTGACC
Source organism: Chirona hameri (assembly GCA_036785665.1). NCBI lineage: Eukaryota > Metazoa > Arthropoda > Thecostraca > Balanomorpha > Balanidae > Chirona > Chirona hameri. Next base: position 7,548 of record JAXIVJ010009740.1, on the reverse strand, counting down.
GGCAGTGAAAAATATTCCCTGAAAAGTTAACTTTTTAATACCAAAAGGTATCGATTGAAATGTATTATTATCGTACTGGGTGCCGCCAGAAGTGTTTCGATTTTGTATTAGATTGTGTCAGTTACGCTTAATGTTTTCCACATTTGCAAATTATGGGCGATTCCACCTATTATTTTATTGCTTGGTAATTCAAACACATGCAATCTATCTGTTGGCAAAGAACAACACCATGCATTACTGTGAGAGTTTGCCGTCCCAGTCCGCCAAGAAGACAAGCGGGTCTGCTGAAGGAATGGTGATATTAAAGGGAATGTTTCACCTTTGTATTGGTTTTGAACTGAGATAGCCATTATCTTTGACCGTTATTGAAATATCGAAAATACTACGGTCATTTTCCCCAAAAACTTAGCCGTTTTTTAAGCAATTCAATTTATAGTTTGCAAAATGGGGTCTAGGCTAGTGCCGCCGCTGATTGGCTGACAGCGACTTCTACCGCCAATCTCACTTTGTCGGCCAATCAGCGCGGTCTACGGCTCAATAATGACGTTATCCCAAATTTCCAAAATTTAAAAAAGAAAATTATAAAGTTAAGTGAATTTTTTAGATAAAAAATATCACCATTGTTTTCAGTAGCAATTACTTCATATTTTCGACTACAACCAGGATATATTTGACAACTTTCAGAAAGGTGAAACATTCCCTTTAAAATGCCGGAATTTGTGGATGCTAGAATATGACATAATAATGCTACCAGTTCGAATGTTGGGATGTTAAGTAATAACTGTGGAAAATGAACCCAAATTATCAGGATCATACAGTTCCCGTTCCCGTTCCCGTTCTCGTTTTCGTTTTCGTTTTCGTATTCATATTCATATTCATATTCATATTCATATTCATATTCATATTCGTTGTCGTTGTCGTTGTCGTTGTCGTTGTCGTTGTCGTCGTCGTCGTCGTCGTCGTCGTCGTCGTCGTTGTCGTTGTCGTTGTCGTTGTCGTTGTCGTTGTCGTTGTCGTTGTCGTTGTCGTTGTCGTTGTCGTTGTCGTTGTCGTTGTCGTTGTCGTTTTTGTTTTTTTTTTGTTTTCGTTTTCGTTGTCGTTGTCGTTGTTGTCGTTGTCGTTGTCGTTTTCGTTTTCGTTTTCGTTTTCGTTTTCGTTTTCGTTTTCGTTTTCGTTTTCGTTTTCGTTCTCGTTTCGTTCTCGTTCTCGTTCTCGTTCTCGTTCTCGTTCTCGTTCTCGTTCTCGTTCTCGTTCTCGTTTCTTGATACTGCGCGTCGTTGAAATTACACCTAGATTGTGTGATAATTGCATCCATCTTCTCGCCGTCTACCTACTACTGTCTCATCCACAAACACAAGTGGATATTTGTACAAATATATAGGGCGCGTGTTAACAAAAACAAATATTTGAGGCATCCGCGTAGACACCTGTTAAGTCATGAGTGCGTTGTTCAGATCGACTGTGTTCGACTTACAGGAGCGCGGCTTGCAAGAATAATGCATCACCATTCATAGATACGGCCGGATCACCGGCAGCACCAAGCTCGTCACGTGCTCGTCACGTGACCGCGCAGAGGCTGGAGTAGATACCGCCTGATCACCGGCAGCACCAAGCTCGTCACGTGCTCGTCACGTGACCGCGCAGAGGCTGGAGTCGTGCATCGTCAGGCCAGTTTCGAAACTACCTAGGCAGTTTTGATACTGTTGGGCAGTTTCGAAACTGCCTGGATTTTCAGGCAGTTTGCAAACTGCCTAGGTTTTCAGACAGTTTCGAAACTGCCTGAATTGAGCCAGGCAGTTTCGAAACTTCCTAAGCTTTCATATTACCTGTAACATATACATATATACCACACGTGAATTGGATGGGTAAGCACTAAGCATATTATTATCGAATGGATTGAATGTAAACAAGTTGCATGGTTGTAACGATAGACTTTGGATACTTTCAATATATTGACTTAAATCCATTCGAATCAGCGTGTCTCAACAAGTTAAGTATAAATATACCAGAACGTGATTGCGTATTTTATTCACTGGTCCTTGGTTCTAGTTGTTGTACCACTAGTTTAAACTAACTTAAAAAACATTAACAAATGGAAAATAGAAAATTAATGGAACCAATGGAACCAACGAAACCAATGGAGCATAGATGTAACAGCATATCTCAATGCCTCTGCGCAATTCACCGGGAACTGTGCCAGGACTGCGATCTCCAGTGTTCTATCTGCCACCAGGTCGGGGCGCCGGCGGGTTCCGGCTTGGTTCCTGTCGGAAACCATCGGTTCCACTCGATATCCGAGGGAAATGAGTCGATCAGGGGCCATCCCCGAAGAAGCGCCGTCCCGACCGCGACCTATTCGGCCGCCGGACCGCCCGCTAGTCCGGGCCGAATGAGGCTGAACGATGACGTTACAGGCCGGAAACGGAGAAAGGAACGCTGGCAGGACCGAGCTGTCGTCTGTCGTCTGTCGTCTGTCGTCTGTCGTCTGTCGTCTGTCGTCTGTCGTCTGTCGTCTGTCGTCTGTCGTCTGTCGTCTGTCGTCTGCCGT
>JAXIVJ010009739.1:12500-49814 GCA_036785665.1 Chirona hameri | reverse complement strand
TTTGTGTCGGTTGTAGAGGTGGTTGTGATGTTGTTCACGGTATCAAAACCGTAGGTTTTGACGAAGTCAAATACCAGAGGTTTATACTGGGGCAGCCTATTTGTGTAGTGACTATGTCTGTCTGTCTGTCTGTCTGTCTGTCTGTCTGTCTGTCTGTCTGTCTGTCTGTCTGTCTGTCTGTCTGTCTGTCTGTCTGTCTGTCTGTCTGTCTGTCTGTCTGTCTGTCTGTCTGTCTGTCTGTCTGTCTGTCTGTCTGTCTGTCTGTCTGTCTGTCTGTCTGTCTGTCTGTCTGTCTGTCTGTCTGTCTGTCTGTCTGTCTGTCTGTCTGTCTGTCTGTCTGTCTGTCTGTCTGTCTGTCTGTCTGTCTGTCTGTCTGTCTGTCTGTCTGTCTGTCTGTCTGTCTGTCTGTCTGTCTGTCTGTCTGTCTGTCTGTCTGTCTGTCTGTCTGTCTGTCTGTCTGTCTGTCTGTCTGTCTGTCTGTCTGTCTGTCTGTCTGTCTGTCTGTCTGTCTGTCTGTCTGTCTGTCTGTCTGTCTGTCTGTCTGTCTGTCTGTCTGTCTGTCTGTCTGTCTGTCTGTCTGTCTGTCTGTCTGTCTGTCTGTCTGTCTGTCTGTCTGTCTGTCTGTCTGTCTGTCTGTCTGTCTGTCTGTCTGTCTGTCTGTCTGTCTGTCTGCCTGCCTGCCTGCCTGCCTGCCTGCCTGCCTGCCTGCCTGCCTGCCTGCCTGCCTGCCTGTCTGCCTGTCTGCCTGTCTGCCTGTCTGCCTGTCTGCCTGTCTGCCTGTCTGCCTGTCTGCCTGTCTGCCTGTCTGCCTGTCTGCCTGTCTGCCTGTCTGCCTGTCTGCCTGTCTGCCTGTCTGCCTGTCTGCCTGTCTGCCTGTCTGCCTGTCTGCCTGTCTGCCTGTCTGCCTGTCTGCCTGTCTGCCTGTCTGCCTGTCTGCCTGTCTGCCTGTCTGCCTGTCTGCCTGTCTGCCTGTCTGCCTGTCTGCCTGTCTGCCTGTCTGCCTGTCTGCCTGTCTGCCTGTCTGCCTGTCTGCCTGTCTGCCTGTCTGCCTGTCTGCCTGTCTGCCTGTCTGCCTGTCTGCCTGTCTGCCTGTCTGCCTGTCTGCCTGTCTGCCTGTCTGCCTGTCTGCCTGTCTGCCTGTCTGCCTGTCTGCCTGTCTGCCTGTCTGCCTGTCTGCCTGTCTGCCTGTCTGCCTGTCTGCCTGTCTGCCTGTCTGCCTGTCTGCCTGTCTGCCTGTCTGCCTGTCTGCCTGTCTGCCTGTCTGCCTGTCTGCCTGTCTGCCTGTCTGCCTGTCTGCCTGTCTGCCTGTCTGCCTGTCTGCCTGTCTGCCTGTCTGCCTGTCTGCCTGTCTGCCTGTCTGCCTGTCTGCCTGTCTGCCTGTCTGCCTGTCTGCCTGTCTGCCTGTCTGCCTGTCTGCCTGTCTGCCTGTCTGCCTGTCTGCCTGTCTGCCTGTCTGCCTGTCTGCCTGTCTGCCTGTCTGCCTGTCTGCCTGTCTGCCTGTCTGCCTGTCTGCCTGTCTGCCTGTCTGCCTGTCTGCCTGTCTGCCTGTCTGCCTGTCTGCCTGTCTGCCTGTCTGCCTGTCTGCCTGTCTGCCTGTCTGCCTGTCTGCCTGTCTGCCTGTCTGCCTGTCTGCCTGTCTGCCTGTCTGCCTGTCTGCCTGTCTGCCTGTCTGCCTGTCTGCCTGTCTGCCTGTCTGCCTGTCTGCCTGTCTGCCTGTCTGCCTGTCTGCCTGTCTGCCTGTCTGCCTGTCTGCCTGTCTGCCTGTCTGCCTGTCTGCCTGTCTGCCTGTCTGTCTGTCTGTCTGTCTGTCTGTCTGTCTGTCTGTCTGTCTGTCTGTCTGTCTGTCTGTCTGTCTGTCTGTCTGTCTGTCTGTCTGTCTGTCTGTCTGTCTGTCTGTCTGTCTGTCTGTCTGTCTGTCTGTCTGTCTGTCTGTCTGTCTGTCTGTCTGTCTGTCTGTCTGTCTGTCTGTCTGTCTGTCTGTCTGTCTGTCTGTCTGTCTGTCTGTCTGTCTGTCTGTCTGTCTGTCTGTCTGCCTGTCTGCCTGTCTGCCTGTCTGTCTGTCTGTCTGTCTGTCTGTCTGTCTGTCTGTCTGTCTGTCTGTCTGTCTGTCTGTCTGTCTGTCTGTCTGTCTGTCTGTCTGTCTGTCTGTCTGTCTGTCTGTCTGTCTGTCTGTCTGTCTGTCTGTCTGTCTGTCTGTCTGTCTGTCTGTCTGTCTGTCTGTCTGTCTGTCTGTCTGTCTGTCTGTCTGTCTGTCTGTCTGTCTGTCTGTCTGTCTGTCTGTCTGTCTGTCTGTCTGTCTGTCTGTCTGTCTGTCTGTCTGTCTGTCTGTCTGTCTGTCTGTCTGTCTGTCTGTCTGTCTGTCTGTCTGTCTGTCTGTCTGTCTGTCTGTCTGTCTGTCTGTCTGTCTGTCTGTCTGTCTGTCTGTCTGTCTGTCTGTCTGTCTGTCTGTCTGTCTGTCTGTCTGTCTGTCTGTCTGTCTGTCTGTCTGTCTGTCTGTCTGTCTGTCTGTCTGTCTGTCTGTCTGTCTGTCTGTCTGTCTGTCTGTCTGTCTGTCTGTCTGTCTGTCTGTCTGTCTGTCTGTCTGTCTGTCTGTCTGTCTGTCTGTCTGTCTGTCTGTCTGTCTGTCTGTCTGTCTGTCTGTCTGTCTGTCTGTCTGTCTGTCTGTCTGTCTGTCTGTCTGTCTGTCTGTCTGTCTGTCTGTCTGTCTGTCTGTCTGTCTGTCTGTCTGTCTGTCTGTCTGTCTGTCTGTCTGTCTGTCTGTCTGTCTGTCTGTCTGTCTGTCTGTCTGTCTGTCTGTCTGTCTGTCTGTCTGTCTGTCTGTCTGTCTGTCTGTCTGTCTGTCTGTCTGTCTGTTTGTACGAGGCGTTTGGCAACAGCTCGCTGACGAAAAGGCACAGCAACACGCGCGTGGTACCGTTCGATCCGTCAATTCGGCCCCCAAGTGTCGGTGCAGGTCACCGGTCGATAAGTGCTACGTGCCACGTGCCATGTGCTGGCACGTGGGTCATTGAAAAATCCATTTGCCACACCTGCCGCCCATACCAGAGGACGCAGGGCGACCAAATTCGGTGGGCGGATAGTCCACATGAGTGTCGAAAAACAATTGGCTGTTTTCTTCGAGGGGGGCACGTTGCCCCCCCCCCCCCCCTCCTAGGGGGTTAACCTTATATCGCGGGGGTCCTCTGATTGCGGGATGTTTTCCCCTCCAGCTGCACCAAATTTGGTACTCCGATAGAGCTCGGCGAGTGATAGATGATGGTGCCGGTCGCTGCTCGATCAGTGCCACGTGGCACGTGCCACGTGCCGCCACGTGGCCACTGCAAACTCTGCTTGCCCAGCCCATACCAGTGGACGCAGGGTGACCAAACTTGGTGGGCCGGTAGCCCACGTGGGTGCGGAAAAACAATCTAGCTGATTTCCCCGAGGGGTGCACGTTGCCCCCCCCCCCCCCCCTAGGGGGAGGGTAGCCTGATATCGAGGGGTCATCTGATTGCGGGATTTTTTTCCGGTAGCCGCACCAAATTTGGTGCACCGATAGAGTTCGGCGAGTGACAGATGATGGTGCCGGTCGCCGTTCGATCGGTGCCACGTGGCACGTGCCATGTGCCGCCACGTGGCCACTGCAAAATATGCTTACCCAGCCGTGCCGCCCATACCAGTGGACTCAACGCCGCCAAACTCGGTGGGCAGGTAGTCCTCATGGAGACAGAGTGACATTGGAGGTGGCGACGGTAGCGCCTTCAAAGCGCATGCGGCAGGCACGTGCAACCTTTTTAGCGGCGTCCTCATTTCGGCCATTTCGGCCATTGCTCGCGATTTATGACAGCTAGTCCCACCAAATTTGGTATTTGTGTGTAGGGCGTGGTCAGGGCTATCTGCTGCCATGCTATATTTGGCGCTGGAGTCCCGGGTTCAAATCACATCGCCGGCATTTGCTTTTTCTATGTTTTTCTTTTCCAAATATGTTTGTCGGCGTTCCTCGTGAAATGTATGGCTACGGTTTTGCCCCGGACCCAAACCCGATCCATGGGCTGGGCTGGGCCTGGGCTGGGCCATGGGCTGGGCCTGGGCTGGGTCATGGGCTGGGCTGGCCCTATGGGCCATGGGCTGGGCTGGGCCTGGGCTGGGCTGGGCCTGGGCTGGGCCTCAACTTTAAGGAAATCACTGGGCTCTGGATGGGCCTGGGCCTGGAAATTTTGAAGTAATGCGCGCGTCGCACAAGCTCAGCTCAGAGCTCAAAAATATTTTAACCAGCAGTTCACCTACACAGCAACACACTATTGCTGTGGCTGTGGATTTTTTTTTAGCATAGTTGGTTCATTGTTTCACATTTATAGCATACAAGTATATATGCTAGGATAATGATTGCAAATTTTGTGAAAATAATTATGTGCTTAATCTGAACGGGCCGGCCCGGGCCTGGGCCTCAATATTATGAATTTGACAGGACCTGGTCCGGGCCTGGGCTTGGTGTTCATGGGCCTGGGCCGGGCCGGGCTGGGGGTTGGAGGCCTGTGACGAACTCTGAAACACAGCCACATTTTTGGGCCGATCGATTTCGTACTTACAAGATTTTATAAGAGCAATAGTACCCGCAATGCGTTTATCTCGGATTTGTAATATCGGTGACCTAAGGTCGGGTCAATTTCGTAACCTCCCCATTCAATGGTGAAATAATAAAATGCCTCCTATTCTGAGGATACGAGTTATATCATCCCAATTCCTTCTGGATCATGTTATCATAGGCCATTCTTGAAGTTACAGGTTCCAATTTTGTTCAGTGACCCCTACAGGGTCAGATGAGGTCATACGAGTTCACCAACACTTTTTTTGCTAATAACTCTCGACAAAATCAAGATAGATAAGTGAAACTGGCACCAGTGTGTTTATCCCGTCGAGGTACGTCTCCCAATGTGCAACATGACCTAATTAGGTCACCACTTGACTTTGGCCTGAGGTCAAATTTTTACGTTGACTTAACCCTATTTGTAACAGGGGGGGGGGCGGATTCCCCCCCCCCCCCTCATGTTTTTCCCAGATATCTCCAGAACGGCTTGGAGCAGGCCCATTAAATTTTGGGACTTTTCATAGAATTGAACTCCGCATTTAGAGTCAAAATTTTGAGTTCTTAACCTGAACAGAGGCGGTTCCAGGGCACAGTTTTGGGTGGGTTCGGAGGCGACATTTGGCGATAATACGGAAATGCGATCTTCCACGGTTTCTTCCTAACTGCCTCAAGTATGAAGGAGTTACATCGGTTTACGGTGATTGGAACAAGTGCAAATAGTTGATGTTAATGAAATATCATAAAAATTGCATGGCAGAGGCGGTTTCAGGGGCTTGAAAAGGGGGGGGGGGGGTTCCAGGAAGTATTCAATGCTTGGCGGGAAGCCAATAGAGCAATGTAAGGGGCATTTATAGCTATCAAGATGTAAAAGATAGCTTCTGCTTCCATTATTTGCATAATTTATTATATATAGAGTTTCAGGGGCGTGTTCAGGAACATGAAAAGGGGGGGTGACTGGAATGGTGATGACGATATGCCTGCGATAACGGCGCAATAGACGTTTAGCTTATAATGATATATGCACATATGAGGCCAGAAAAGGGAATAAAGCCATTTTGTGTAGAGGCGCGCTCAGGAATGGAAGAAAGGGGGTCATATTATTGCAAGGAAACTAAGAGGCATGGGCGTACAATTACATAACATACTGCAGTTTTCGGATGAAACACGCACAACAGGCTACTCTACGAACGATTATAAGATAATAGGCGAGTCCAGGTAGGGTAAAAGGGGGGGGGGGTAAGCAATGTTAATTGAAGTTGTAAGTGAAATAGTCAGTGTTGACTAGTTAGTATCATAATAGCGGATAATATACTTATCAAAAGGTCTTGCGCCGCCCCAGTTTGGATCCTGGATACGCCTATGATGAAGTACAACATGCAAAAAGGAACTATCTACGATCAGTAACATATTTATAGTGCTGGGTGGCAACTTGTCTGCGGTTAATATTTTTTCCCAATTTTACCCCCTTTTTCACTAACCTGGTACCGCCTATGGCAAAAAATATTATTTATAACTGTTTTGTCTAATGTCTCAATCACATACCATTTCATTTATAAAAAAACAACATCAAAAAATGGTTTTATTACGCATATACTTCACCCCCATATTTAGTGACCTGCACACGCCTATGATTTTTGAATTTGCAAATGTCACCATCATATATCAATTTCCAATTCAATCTCTATCGATTCCTTTTGGTTCTGTTAAAATCGGTCGATAAACATGAAAGCTATGTTGGATAAAAAATACCACTAAAATTTGTAGTTTTTGCCCCCCTGTTGCCCCCTATCCCAAATTTATATTTCTTTATTATTTAGAAATGTAGATCGTGTTGAGGGGAACCAAACACCGTTTCATTTTTGAAAATCGGACGGGTAGATCTCGAGATCTCCGGGGGGGCGGAATCCGCCCCCCCCCCCCTGTTACAAATAGGGGTAGCCAGGAGCCTGTTACAAATAGGGTTAACCTAGTTATTTTGCATATAATACAAAGCGCCTTGACGAGACATACACGAAAGCGTCAAAATTATTTCCCTATATTTGTTAGGTAATTGTTAGGTTTGTTAGGGAATGTTAGGTAAGATGTGTGAAAACTGTTTTGCTAAAAAAATACCCTTTTTGACATTTGATGAGCTCAGGAGCCTCAACCATTCAATTGAGCTCAAATATGAGGACAGCGTGCGATTGCCATTGTCAAGAGGTTTCCACTGTTTTTTTTCCCGTTTCTTCTTAGCTATCACAGTTCCTGTACTATCTGGGAATTTCTGGAGCGAAGTCTTAAAACTTGAAAATCTGACCCTTGATGACCTCTGGTGACCTCAATATTGACCTGAGAAAAAAAAGGCCTGAAATAGTTTCAGAATACATTCTGACGAGCTTTCGAATGGTGTCTTTGGTTTTTGTCTACGTCTTATAAAAGCCGAGTTAGAGGGGGGCGTCGAAACGCCTCCCCCCAGCATGGCGAAGGTGGAGCCGAGCACCGTCACGGCGCGGGTTAAAATGTCGTCAACTGGTAGTCGGTGTGTTTATAAGGTTGTTGGAATGTAGTCCAAATGAGGGATAAATGGTTCCACCACCCTTCTACCACCCATTTACGACCTTCACCCGACATTGACTGGGGGTCTGAGCAGAACGCCATTGATTGGGGAGGCCCCCCCCCCCCCCTCCCCACCCCCTGGTTAAACGCCCCCACCCCCTGGTTATCTTCCGAACCAATGATCGCAGCGAGATGCACAAAACGGCATTCGAAAGCTCTCAATAAGGTGAATCTAAACCATGCTCAAAAATGTCAAATTTAGGTCAAATGTCAGGTCACGGTCAGGTCAAAATCGGCGTATTTGAGTTTATGGGCCATACTTTCCATCCAAAGCCTTCGATTGCAACCAGTTTCACCCAAAGTGCTGCCAAAGGTATGATACATATCCCGTATAAGCTAAAGTGAGATTGTAGGCCAAGTTCAAGGTCAAGGTCAGGTCACAAAAGGTCACTATGCTCAAAATATCTGCGAAAGTCATGCAACACATGTTTTATGAGTTATTTTCCACGTATAATTCGATAGTGATAATTATTTTACCACCTGACTTCATTTACGTGAAGTAAACGTAAATTTTAGGTCAAATTCAGGTCAATGAAGGTCAAAGTTTTACATTGTTAAATCTAAACACAAAAGGCATGTTTCTAGACTAGTTTTGTCTCAGAAATACAGTGGTAGCATTTATGTATCTGTATCTAGTCAATAAAAGCCAAAACAACGTAATTTCAAAATATGACGTCATGAGTTACCAATACTTTAGATGTCATAAGTCCGTCAAAAATAGTTTTATCAGTTTGGAACTGGGTATTGTAGTTGCCTATGTATGGTTGTCTGACATATCTTACGTTTGTTTTAATGTTTTAGAATTTGGTTGATTTTGTGATAAATTCCCCCCCCCCCCAAAAAAAAGTGTTTTTAGTTTTTCGGGGTTAAAAACTAAAATTGTCAAAAAGCCAAGATAGCAGGTTTATAGCCGTTGCAATTTGCTATTTTTTGGAGTTTTTCGATTGAATTTTACTTCAAATGTGGCATTTGTACGGCCTGGCAAAGTTTAGCTGATTTTGGTGTAAAACTCGTGTGTAGTGACGTCATTAAATTCGCTATAACTCGAAAGAATTTCGACCAAGGTCTTTATTATTGCACACAAGACGTAAAAATGATCTATCAGTGCATAGAGGCCTGTTCACATCCGCCCACCCGACTGGCCGGCCCGACTCTTTGATTGGCTGGCTGGCTGGCATGTCACGTGACCGGTCAGACCGCATGGCGGGAGGCCGAGGTCTCTGATTGGCTGGCCGGCTGACATGTCACGTGACCGGTCAGACTTGACGGCGGGTGGCCAGGGTCAGTTGGCTGGCTGGCTGACATGTCACGTGACCGGTCAGACCGGACGGCGGGCGGCCGGTCACGTGAGTTGGTAGCTGGCGCTGAACGCGTGAGGACTCGGAAATGTGCTGTCCATTAAAAAGTCCGTGAGATGGTGGTTGTTTCTTTTAAGTTTTTGCTCTAAGAGATACTGAAGCAGCTGCGCGAAAAATGACATTAACTATGTTCATGAATGAACATTTTAACCTTCGCCCTACGGGATGGGCCTGACAGCCCCCCCCCCCCCCCCCCTTCCCATGGGGTTTTTCTTGAACAACTTTTTACATGTATGCGGTGCATCTTGCCGAAATTTTTAGTAGTTGAGTTTGCAACAATTATACGTATCCTATCCAAATTTGAAGTGTATACAACTATTAGATCGTGACCTATGATCTTTCCGTCAAGGTCATGTCAGACTCCAAAAGGCCATTGACCTGACCCCAAAGGTTACCAGTTGACCTAGATACTCAAAATGAGATGCCTTTGGAGTCTCCTTATGCCAGACAACACGTTACTGTTAACGGTGTCTCTCTATCTCTCCGTTCGGAAGTTATACTAAGCGCCCAGTACATGTGCTGTAATGCAAAACTCATAGCAATTCTCATCGATGATGACGATTTCCTTAATCTAAGAGGTCATTAAAGGGAATAGGTCACCTTGAAAGTTGTCTTGAAGTTCAACCATTAGGTGCATCTTGAGCTCAAAACTATGAATATGACTTTGGTTTGGACAACTGATGGATATATGTGGAGAAAGAAGTAAGTTTCTCTTTCTATTTCACGAGAAATCGTACGATAGCAGCTGGCGTTCAGGCTCCGCCCCGCTCCGCCTGACGCCAAGTACAGTCTCTGACAAGGGGCCGCCGCGCCGCCCGGGCGGCTGAGCGGATATTAACGAGGCGTCGTGACCAGAGACTACGTGCCAGAGAGTGTACCTGCCTCCGGCGGCGAGCCGGCGGCGGCGAGCGGCGAGCGTTCATTCCCCGATCGTGGCCCGGAACAGCGGGATTAAAATCGGGCCCACTAGTCCTGTGTCGAAATTACTTAACGTAGAGAGGTAAATCTTTCACCACAAACCATTTTTAGATCTGCTCTACAAATCTGCTATCTCAGTCCAAAACCCCATGTTAAAGGTGAACTATTCCCTTTAACTGGCCCAGATCTAAGAATCGATATATTGCCGGATAACTAATACCATGACCAACATTTTGACGCTAACCAAGTCGTTTTATACTCATGACTTTGGTAATGACGACGGACAGAGCAAAATCGCTATTTTTGGACGTGGTCGATCTTAGGTCATTCACTTGACCTGCAAAGTCACCCGTTGACCTGAAACCTAAACAATTGCATACTGTTAGATTTCTCCCATGACAGGCAACATGCTGGTTCTTGCTGCATTGCTCTATGTTGCTTGGTTTGGAAGTTAACAGGGGGGAATGTCAGCCCCCCCCCCCCGTAGGGCGAAGGTGAGGAATGGTCCCCATAGGGTGAGGGTTAACAGGGATCCATGGCACCTTATTTGTGAGGGTTCGAGATAAACCCGCTTTATAGTTCTGTCTGAGTTATCTCCAGAAAATTGCAATGAGTTGGCAATGGTTCGCTGGATTAATGGTTGAACGGGTCAACGGGAGAGTTATCTCCCGTTGACCCGTTGACCGTAGGTCAGCGGGTTAAGTTATCTCCCGAAAAAATGTCAATGGGTTACCAGGCTAATGATAATGATAATACCGGGCTAATGCTTCACGGGTCGACGGGCCAATAACATAACAGGTTAGTGGGTCAAACTTTCTCCAGATAAAAAAAAATGTTGGCATCATCGGGTGAACGGGCTAACGATGATGCTCTAGAACCTACTAATATATGTGATTTACAAGAAATGAATCAGTAACAACATATCGGCATACAAGTGACTATATGTATTTCTATTGATGGACGAAGTCAAAGTTTAAAACGATATTTATATTTTCTACTAAAAGTAGAAATGATAAAAAACTGTTTTCGCCCGAAATATTTTCATTGGTATGAGGCTTCGCAATATAGCTTTATGAACTCACATGGACGCTGGCAACTTTGAGTTCGTCGGTGAGCTCATCTGAGAAGGTGTCCAGTTGGACGAGAGATCCAACCTGCCTCATGACGTCAGAGTCGGATGTGACCTCAGATATGATCCAATGTGATCCCCAGTGACCTCAGGTGACGACTGAATGTTCCGTGAACACGGAGACACAGTTCCGTTTCTGATATTTGTCACCAGATTCACCGTGGTTTACCTATAAATACGCCCAAATCACATGCAACTGTTCAGTTTTGTCAACCCCTGATTCTGAACGATTTATGAACTTTGATGAAAAAGGCATATGCGTGACTATAAGCAGTATTCAAGACCTTATCAGAACACATAAACTTTGATCGAATTTTACCAATTTTGGAGGGTTCGAAGTTGTTGAGATGATTGAAAAGGTCTATACACGCTACGGAAATAAGCACAACTACCAGTGCAACTGACTTCCAGTTAAAATGTTCAGCACAATACCACACCGAGTTGCCCAGATCACCCGAAGAAGCGAGAAGGTGCACCTCGACCACACGCGCCCGCGCAGCGAAGAAGCGAGAAGGTGCACCTCGACCACACGCGCCCGCGCAGCGAAGAAGCGAGAAGGTGCACCTCGCCCACACGCGCCCGCGCAGCGAAGAGGCGAGAAGGTGCACCTCGCCCACACGCGCCCGCGCAGCCGTCCTGTCTGCACGGACTCTGCCGCACAACTGACGCCTTCGACTGATGTGACGTCACCCATAGAGCCGACACAGTGGTCGCGGCGGTTTCACCGTAACACTACATTTGGTAACTCTTTGAGAGGGTGCGGGGAAGTTGGCAGCGGCGCTTCAATGTGCTACAGAGAGGGAGGGGGTTTGACACGGTTATACGCATGCTGGGAACTTAAGTGAATCCTTGTGGGCGATGCATAGCAAGGGGAAACTAGATCCGACAAATACGTTTTTATTAATTTCCAGCTAGTGTTTCTAGTTATTGTTTATTGTTGTTAGTTGAACTACAAACATGCTAGGTGCAAGGTTTGCCCATTTTCTGGAACGGTGAACTTCTTTAAAATGTCTTTATCGGGGCTGGCGCCACCGGCTGTGGCTCGAGTTTCAGTATACTCTGTCTTATCGGCTGCACTGCAGGGGCTCGTCTAAGAAAATTTGATTGGGGGGGGGGCAGGCTTGAGATTACTTATTTTCATTTAACCTGTCCACGAACAGTCACACTTACTTGTTTTTCCATAGTCCATTGATATCGTTCCAACGGGCAGTAATATTCATACAATTAATAGTTATGCATTCAAACAATTGTGTTGAAATTATTGATAAGCAGACAAATTATACATTGTTTTTAACCGCCATTGACTGGGGGAGCGTTTACCCCCCCCCCCCCCCCCCCCTTGAACTTTCGCAATTGCTCAAAACTAATAGCGCTATCAAAGTGAAACTTTAAGTACCTTTTCTCACATCAATTTTACGTCTTCCTGTGCAACAATGAAGCAATTTCGTCGAGAAAAAAAATCGTTGAGATATAGCGAATTTAGTGATGTCACTACACACGAGTTGACGAAAAAATCAGCTAAAATCTAACAGACCGTACGAAGGTCATATTTTGAAAATAAATGCAATCAAAAACCTCAAAAGATACAAAATGACAAGGCCTACAAATTGATTATCTCGGAGTTTTGAAAAATTAGGTTTTTGAACCCCCCCCCCCCCCCCCTTCCCCCCAAAAAAAACTATGTTTAAATGTCCACAAATTCAAATGTTTCAAAGATTTTAAAAACCGTGTTAAATATTAGAGAACCACATATGGGCAATTCCTAAAAAACACCATTTTGACTGACTTATGGCTTCTAAAGTATGGGTAACTCATGAAGTATTTTGTTATTTTTTGGGGGTTATTTATAACCAGCTGCGAAGAAATTAACGTCACCGCTGCATTTCTGAGGTAAAACTGGCCCAGAAACATGCGTTTGTATTTAAATTCATCAATTAAAAATGTTGACCTTATGTGAACTGACCTTGTCCTGAGTTTGACACTAACTTCACTTGAATGAAGTCAGGTGGTAAAATGACTATCATTATCGAATTATACGTCTAACATAACCCATATAACACATGTTGCATGACTTTCGTATATATTTTGCACATGGTGACCTTCTGTGACATTGACCTTGACCTTTTGCCAATAATCTTACTTTAGCTCATGCGAGATGTGTAGTATACCTTTGAGAGCACTTTGGGTGATCATGATCGCAATCGAAGGCTTTGAATGGATAGTCCCACACACTCAAATATATCGATTTTGACCTTTGACCTGACCGTGACCTGACATGTGACCTCAATGTTAACCTTTCGAGAATACTTTAGATGTGCTTCATTGAGAGCTTTCGATTACCGCCTTGCGCATCTCGCTGCGAACATTACTTCGGAAGATCCACCCCCCCCCCCCCCAGTCAATGGCGTTGGGCTGAGACCCCCAGTCAAGGGCGGGTTAATTTTATTGACGGATGACAGCCAGAATGGACGTGTGGCTAAATTTCCAAATTTAGCTTGAAAATTACATTCTTACCTACACATAGGCGTACTCAAGGGGGGGGGGGGGGCAAACGGGGCAATTCCCCCCCCCCCCCTGAAGGGGGGGGGGGGGGGGGAATTGCCGTGCCCCCTTTGTACGTGCCCCCTTTGCCGTATGTGCCCCTTTGGAAATAGGGTCCGAAGGGGCCCTTCTTCCATTTTTATTTCGAAAAAAAATGAAAACTCTTTAATTTGTATGATTTTTTTTTAAAATATGCCCCTCTATAAATATAGTGGGCCAAATCCGGTGAGTTTTTTTTTGGTGCGGGTACCTTATGGCTTATGCCCCCCTGATACAAAATTTCCCCCTCCTGGAGTGAATCCTGGGTACGACACTACCTACATGAAATATACATCATAGTTTAAAAATGCCTACTTTTTCACTTTATTGGTGTTACTTACAGGAAGGTTCAAATGAATATGACATGACATTCATGAATTAGTCATGTTACTTGGTTTAAGGTTTTGGAGTAATGCCCAACACTAATCCATCCTTTTGGCCAGTTCATCTAAGTTCCAAAATATATGCTGAAAACTGGGACATTGATTATCTTTAAAGGGAGACAATCACATTGTTTCCACAAAAATGGAGTTGGCACCTGAAATCGATAGACGAGGCCAAAATATGATGTAAATTCATCACATTTTGCCTATAAATATTCCTACCGAAAGATATTGGCAGTTTCATACCGATAAGCGATCCATGCTTATATCGGTCGGTACTCAGCAAGTACTCGGTAACGAATTCAGTAAATTAGCCTCCCTACGCATTGTTATTCATGAAGGTATGCAATATGTTTCCTGCACTTTTATCTTTTGCGAATATGTGCCAAACTTTTATGAACAATCAACAATCCTTTGAAAAAAGTGCATTGCAATCGGCAATTTAGGTTGGCCCCGGACTGCAACCTATTTAGCGTCGGCGATTTGTTTATAAGTGCCCATTCAACAACGTTTAATATATTGATGCAAAAGTGCCAAATGTTGCGCTTTCCAATAGTGGAGGGGAAAAAACGATCATTAATTTTCCCAAACTTCCAATTTTGAATTAGGGAATAATTGTATTTAAATCTTAAATTTAGATCACCTCATTTTAATACCATAACGGTAGCGAAATAAATTGTTGCTAACAAAATACAAAGGTGATTATCTTCCTTTAAGAGCCTCTGTGCGACTTTCAAAGATGGAATTAATTCGGCAAAACTAGCAGTGATAATATCATATATTATGCGCTTGCTTTTATTGAAAAATAGGCGTATTTGACCTGCGTCGGTTTCCGATACTGTGTGTTTTCTTTCATTTACAGCATCTAGCAATGGTCATGATACTTGTTATCGAAAGCTTTGCGACCTATATCCTATAACATAAACATGGTTTTGTAATGCGATACACTTTGTCTTTCAATCAAACATCGGAAATTTGCAATACAGTCAAAACATGCAATAATTAGCAGCAAAAGCTGGCCAGTGGTGGACGGTGGATGAGACGAGCGTCTCCGTGGTCTGCGCCGGAGCCTGTGACCACGGCCAGCAGGGGACAGCTGCAGCGAAAAACGTATACAGTGGTTGGTTCCCCTTGTTATGACGGAGCCGGGTGTAGAGCGGCCCAGGAATGTGAACGCCCGGGCGGCGGTCGGCCACGGAAGCGGCGGAAAAGTGTTCCACGTGTCCGAAACCAGAGCATTCGTGGCAGCTGGAAAACTGGACCAACCAATCGACGAATGACGTGGCGCTATACGTTGCAGCCTGTGGACGCAAAACGTCAATCTGGCAACCGACCAGGCGGAAGAGGTGGAAGCTTTTGGTAGGGAAGGGAAAGTTGTTAAAAGGTCTGACCAGAGCAAACGGGGGACCCTTTTTCTGACTTACGTACGGGGGAGAGCACAGTCGGGACTGAACAGTGAGAGTGCACGGACTGAGGCGGCCGAGGCCCTCGCCGCGAGGCCCGGCTGCGGCCCACTGTCGTGACGTTCGTCACGACAGTGTCGACGTTGGTATGAGGCCACCAGGTTGTGACAGAAGAGTTTGGGAGTAACTTTGTGGAGAGCATCATGAAAATTAATTGCCTCAGTCAAGAAGTTGATTTATTTTCCTGAAACAAGAGAAAGCCAAGAGGGAATGGACAGAAGGGACGAATTGATAACTGAGGCTGAAGGGCAGCAACCCTGAAAATTGACTATTGTTGTTGTTGTTGTTGTTGTTTGTTTAAATTAATTTGGCGAAAGACGAGCACACGTATCATCACAAGTAAGGTCGAAGGTCTGCACAATCCTGTCGGTTCTACCTTCCACTCGCCGTTAGTTTTGTACATCCCCGTGTACCATTTTTTTATATTTTGCATAGTCATTGGCGGACGCTCTATTCCGATTAACTCACCTGCCATGAATTGGTCATTTAGTCACAGTATGTTTTCTTTTTATAGTTGTGTGCCAGCGCGCAAGCTCGAAATCATCATTTATCGAATTGTCTGAACGGTAGGCAGATTATGGTATGCTTACATTTTCATTGTGGCCTGGTTATCATTGACAGTTCTTTTAGAAAGGCTGATGATTCACAATGTTTTGTAAATGCTGGTGATGAGTCCTAACTGATTTGACTGTTTTCACTGATTGGACTGATTTCCCACGAGACGATTAACTTACCAGGGGTAAAAAAGTTAAAATTTGCTACCAACCGAATTTGACGGAGCCCAATTTTGCTACACCTTTTATCGAACATTTTCATTCTCATCGAAGCTACATTTCTACACATTTCCATTTGTCGATTGCAAATGTTTATATCTGCTAATGCGAAAATTCGCTACACAGAACTGGCAAGCAGTTCAACAGAAGTGGCAACGTTATTTAACCGGTTCTTCTTTTGCGGCTAGACCAGGCGTATCGCTATACCTAAGTACCAATCTACCGACCTCGACACCAAGGTATCGTACCCTCATGGGATAAAACACTTGTTGATTTAATGTAAAAACAGGTTCATCATTTGCAATAGAACAGACAACTATATTTTTCCTTCCAACATCCATCCAGGTGACGTGTCCAATATATACGTGCAAACAAAAAGCTGATTTGCACAAATAAATAATGCAAGACGAATCTTAAACAAGACAAGTACTCAACAAGACAAAATAAATAGCACACGGGAGCAGAATTCAAGTTTTAAACACTGGATGTGGCACACTGGCACACCAAATAAAGTGCACACCACAACCGTTCATCGAATGACATTATACTAATTCCCATTGGGTACCTACTGTTGGCACTGCATCCGTACATCACTATACACTTCATATCACAGATTCATATCACATATATACAGGGGCGCGGTGACACCTTCTACCAAGATGCCTTTTCATAACTTTTCCGATGTCCCTGTGACCTACGGTCACAAAATTGTCCTTCTGACACCGCTGCCGCACGTGCTCTAATAGCTTGTCAGCGCAGACAGGCTCCATCCATTCCAGCGCACACAAAGCTCTTTCGCTGCACTTGCGTGCGACAGTTGGCGGTTCTCGCCGAAGATGTCCTTCACCACACTGCACATGCTCTCCACAACACTCTCGGGAGCTGCCAGCATCCAAATCCGTGCCACCATGTCACTGTATGGCTGCAGGATCGCCTCACTCTGGGCCTGTTTTTGCAGCCTCACGTAGAGCTCGGGGTCTGTCAGCTCGTTCGGTAGCTCTCGCATGAATCTGTGAGCCGCTCTGATTTGTGGGAGGCCGACACCAAGCTCCTTTGGCAGGATCTTTTGCCCCTTAAGCGTTTGTACCGCTGTGGGAACAGAACCACTATTACAAAATGTGCTTTGACTTGTACTTAGACACTAGAATGATAGCAGTTGAGTAAGTATAAAATGCAACTTCCTAAATGGTGTGTTCTGCATCCGGATTCCATAACTCTCCAAAAAAAATAATTGATAATCCCACTGAAAGCGGGTGTCTTTGAAACAGGTGAAAGTGTTTGATATATTTCCTAAACTGACCTCTAAATATTGGCAGTGCAAAAGCTTATGTCAGAAAATAAGTTTTGTATCCAAAAAAAAATATTAAGACGAAGACCAGTTTGAATGGTCCTTGGACATGCACTGACAATATTACTTCTAGGAAACCCAAAACGATTCAACATTTTACATGACACTCTGATGTGTTGGTATTCACGTCATAACGCTATCAGGATAAACTCTAATAAATTCAGATCGCTTAAAAATAAGAATAAATGCGCCAAGAAATGAGAGTAGCCAAAGACTAGCAAAAAGGAACGCATTTTTATATGTTTGCCTTTTGTTTCTTTAGCTGCTTTTGCAGTGATATATACTTCTTCGAATTGAATGGCCCCGGTAATTTGGGACTTGCCTACCTCGTGCAGCGTAGATCAGGCAATCAGAGTGCTCAACCGCCTGCAGCATTGTGAGAGACCCCAGAGACCCCCGTTATCGTTGCGAACCGTCTCAGTGCTAATCGCCGGTCCACTGTCTTTTTTTTTCTTTTCTTTTTAATAAATTTAGTCCGAATGTTTTGTATGGATGGATTTCCGAGGTCAGGACCCGCGCTAAGCAGAGCTTGTTGTGCAGGTTCTGACCTCACCACCCGATCGCGCAATTCCTGTTGGCCGGCAGAATTTAGAGACGAAAGTTTCACGTGCCCGAGATACCTGGACACGGTCCGCCCCGCTCACTGACGTCACCTGACCTTGAGTGCGACCGCTGCCACCAGCCGCAGGTCATCCCAGTCAGGAGCAAATAGCGAGCGCCGAAGCGACTCGAACCCGGGCTGCCACTACCGGGATAGGTCAGAAGTCCAGCGTTCTCCCACTGAGCTACAGGGGCGGACTGTCGGTCATATCAACATCATCACATGTCGGGTGCACGTCTGCAGGCAAATGTTCAGGGGCTACTTTGTTACGCCCAGTTGGGAAAGGCTGCTGCGCCGACTCGGCAGGCACAGGAGCATCTCCAGTACTTGGATGCTCCTCCATGCGTGATGACTGGTGTCTCGCCAGCATCTGAGGAAACGAAAAAGGCAAATGTTTAGGTGAAGGTTTCGTGAATAGTGGAACTGAGTAATTGGATCATGGGAATCGCCAGGATTTTTAGGTTCAGGTGGCAAAGTTGTCTGAAGGAAATCAACCCATCCCTACATTAATTTTCTCCTCGAATTTGGGCTACTTCATTTCACCTCCAGAAAAATTAACATAAAAATGGCAACAGGTAGAGAAGATGCAGCAGAACATGTTTGGTTCCTGTTTGGCGATTCGAGGACCTATTGTACTAAAAAAACGCAGTTTCCTGGAATTATGTCCTGTTCTGCGGCAAGGAAAGCAAATTGTATTAAACGTCGAATTCTGCGCCTATATTGATTGCCTTCCACTATCTAAATATATTTTCTCCTCCATATCACCTTCCTTCAACCCATCCGTCTCGGCAAAGGCTTTCCCCTGCGTCGCCGCCGTCAAGGTCGTCGGTTGCGGCGGCGACCGACGGACCCAGCTCGACGCAGGGACGTAGCTAGGGGGGGGGGGCACGGGAGCCATGCCCCTCCCCCTCTGAGCAAAACAAATTTACACTAAATAAAATTAGATTCTCTGACGACCCGGCTCCCTCCCCTCCCCCCCCCCCCCCCTCCGGTCAACAACATATGGTTGAGGAGCTAAATTTGATTCTACCACCGACGTGCCCCATCCCCAATAAAAATCCTGGCTACGCGCCTGGCTCGACGGAGGGTGATTCGGGCCGGTGCCGAGCAGCGGCGCGGGCCGACATTGGGGACGGGGGAGACGGGGTGTCGGCAGATTGATGTCGGTGTGCATGCGCCCATCGCAGCGCTCATGCGCTGAAGAAATAGTTTTGAGTATTTTGCTTATTTCTTGCAAACGGTCCAGAAAGTCGGGAATCAGACGACGGTTACGTGAAATTCGTTCAATTTGGAGTTT
Source organism: Chirona hameri (assembly GCA_036785665.1). Classification (NCBI taxonomy): domain Eukaryota; kingdom Metazoa; phylum Arthropoda; class Thecostraca; order Balanomorpha; family Balanidae; genus Chirona; species Chirona hameri. The sequence continues at coordinate 30,802 of JAXIVJ010009739.1, read as the reverse complement.
TGTCGATGACTTGAGAGTGGCCTCTCTTCATAAATGGCATCACAGGCACTACAAGGACAGTCACTGGCGCGACGAGGTCTGTCAGAAAAATCAAAGTTGTTGAGCGATTTTAGGCTAATTCCGCACTCACAGTTTTCAAGGTAGGCGCTAAATGTGTCCCAAACGTTCCCGTCTCCACGTCAGCACAGTTTTTCACAGTCACGCTGCCTACTTCCGGAAAAATACGAATAATACTATGGAGCGGCCGGGGAGCGCTCCCTAGTCCCTAGCGCAATACAAATAACTGAACACTTACCCAGGCAGCAGAACCACGTAGGAGAACATCCGACTCCGCAGGATGATGTTTCTTTGTGTGTTTCAGCAGCCGAGGACGATGATAATTTAGGCATGAAAAACTACACTCAGCTCCATCCTTGGTGAGATATCCGCACAAAATCTCCATTCTAGAGTTTGTTAACTTAGCCTTCTTTACATTACTCATGATAAACAACACAGATCCTTGGAGCACCAAAAATCGATCTTATCGCAACAGAGACACCACCAACCAGCGCGAGACCAAAATGTCAAAGGAGGGCTTTGTCACCATTCGGAAACCTTGAACTTATAGTGATGGGGTACCATAAAAAGCAGACTCTGGAAGTCTTTACGCTTCATTGAGTTACATTCATTTGGTTAAATATGGCCTGAGAATAACTTTGAAATAATTTTATTAAAAGATATTGGAATATTTTGAAGTACAATTTGATGTCCTTTATTCGTATTATGCGTGATACAAAAATATACAACCTGTATCACTCTCTGTCGATTCATGTTGGCATTTTTTTATACAAAATTCTCTATCTCTGGTAGGTGTAGATTTCCTTAAAAGGTACGTTTAGTCTCTAGATCTTGCGAGAAACTTGTGATATTTGCCCACTTATGGTGATATTTTCCCCATTTCTCGCTAGCAACATATTACTTTCAAAATATCTCCAGAAAACAGAGATCAACCAGCCGTGAATATACAAAACAGCCCCATAAGTGTACAGGATCTACAACAAACAGAAAGTGACTCATTCAAGCATATACCGCAGTAATGATAGTGCAATTTGAATGTCTTGCCATGGGCCAGTTTTGCTACAAATCTTCGTTTGGTGTAACGCTGAATTGCTACTAACGACGTTGTCGAGTTGGCGTTATTTTTTACCCCTGTAACTTACACTATCGGTGCATCATTTTTTTTTGTAAATAAACCTTTGTGTGAATTATATATATATATATATATATATATATATATATATATATATATATATATATATATATATATATATATATATATATATATATATATATATATATATATATATATATATATATATATATATATATATATATATATATATATATATATATATATATATATATATATATATATATATATATATATATATATATATTTCTCTAATCTGGAATGTGAATGAAGGTTGACTGAGGAAGGAATAATGATGAGCGACTTAGGAGCGACAGATTTGAGGGAAAATAACGTAATATAATTAATAATATTAACGTAATAATATTAACGAAGGGGAAAACCCATGACGTGAATTCAATGCTTACAAGGCAGGGGAATGCATTTTTTTGCGGCTCGATGCAATTAAATATTCAATTCAATTACGAGGTTTAAATGTATGTTTTGGTGAGCAATGTTTACTGATATATTAAATGCCAATTGTTTCTGGTGAAGTCTGAGTGATGCGATAATTTACGTGAAATACCTATACGATATATTCTGAGAAATTGCTAACCCGATTTCCCGGTAGACAGAGTAACAGAGATTTTGACCTGAACTTTGTCATTCGATTTCCGGTTCGGTTGATGTAATTGGTTAAATCGATGAAATTTCCATATCCGGCTAAATGTTTAAAATAAATTAACTTCACAATGTAAGTTTGAGATTTAAACTGTTAGCCTGTTTACGCAGCCTTGACGTCAGATCCAGTTGATAACTGTAACGTCTCGGTCTAAAAGAAACATATAATTTATGGATTATGTCGTGAGGATGAATAAGCAAGTTTGTTTGTATTTAATTGTCGAAGAAAGCTAAGACTGCTTCCACACAGCCCAAGCCGTCGAGAATTGCAGGATCAATATTGTCGTTTTGATCACAAAAGTTATTTCCATTGCCAGAAAATCTTCCATTTATCTGGTATATTGTAATGTCAACCAAGCATTAAGTTACAAACTTCATTCCCCAAGAAGAAATGGAATTGAGAAGGTTTTTTCCCACAATGATCGCGTTCAAATGCTTCTTCTTAACCCGCGAGTTACTGGGGGGGCTATTTTTTGCCCCCCCCCCCCCTCCCGTTATTTTGCAATAACTCCTAAACGAACACCGGTATCGTCACCAAACTTGCAATACCTTCTCTCACATCAATTCTACACATGTTGGCAACCGGAAAAATATGAGGCTATGATAAGTCGACCGGGAATGACGTCAGCGTGACGTCATGTTCTTCGCTTTTTGTTGCAAAATAATGGTTTTCGGAAAACGCTGTCAAAGGTATAATATTTGAGATAAACTAAATTGTTTTAAATCAAATTACTGACAATAGACCGGGCTATCAAACTGTCATCTCGGATTTTTGAGGGTTTTTTTAATTCAAAATTTTGAGAAATCCATTTTTTTTGTTTTTGTTTTTACAAAATTGTCAAGAAAAAGTCAGAATTATCCAAAAACCGGAATATATGTAATCGAGACGTATGCGGTGAATATGTGTACCAAATTTAAAGTCGATATCTTTAAAAATGACCGAGTTATGACCTTTAAATGGCAAAAATCGACCACTTCTCACAGTATTACTATGCATACAAAACGCATTTCCATTTTTGTTTTTTACTTCTATTTATATGGAACAAACAATGTTCTGAGGTCATTTGTCGCGTTCTAGACGAAAAACAAACCCATACACATGTGTTACAACGCCTAATGACCGGAATCTGCAGTTTGGCCTCGTGACCTCGGATGACCTTGACCTGACCCAAGGTCATAAACAGCTTAGAAAGGTACTTAGAAGTGTCAGACACACGAATCATACCGATGTATCGACAGTTTATGCGTTTAATATCGAAATTTTGCGCGACAATTCCATCCATCGAGACCTTTTGACACAGTCAAACATTTTGTACTTGACCTGACCTGTGACGTCATCGGTGACCCCGAGGTCAACAATATTATGTTTCCCTCGATAAATTTGCCAGGGCTATGGAATGCCGTTTGAATTTTTACATTTGGTACATTAGTTCCGGAGATCAGAGGGGGGGGCAAAAAATAGCCCCCCCCCCCCCCCCCCCAGTAAGTCGCGTTATGAAATATACCCCAGTACCTCGCGGGTAAAGGAGAGCGACATTATGGGATAACTGTTTACCCAAATTGAAGGATATGTTTTTTCTGATACACATCGGTAGGCCTGATAAGAATCCCGGTCATGTAACATTTCGTCCCAGTTCATCTCACTGGTTATAATTAACGCCAGAATCAATAATTGTCATGCAGATTCGAAAAAAATATTCACCCAGTCACGGTCACTGATCGCCGGCCGCCGATACCGGCCGCTCAGACCCTGGCCCCACGCGCCCCATCCCAAACCACGTGACGTCATTAACGAGGGTCCGGCCAGACTGATCTGACGCCGCCCATCAGTTGACGAGGGGAAAAGCCCGTGGATTTCGCTCAGGTGGGACAGTTGGTGGCCATACAGCTAGTACCGAGTACCAAGAACCGAGTACCGAGTACCAAGTACCGAGTACCGAGTACCAAGTACTGAGTACCGAGTGCGACACCGAGTACTGAATACCGAGTACCGAGTACCGAGTATCGAGTATCGAGTATCGAGTACCGAGTACCGAGTACCGAGTACCGAGTACCGAGTACCGAGTACCGAGTACCGAGTACCGAGTACCGAGTAACGAGTAGCGAGTACCGAGTAACGAGTACCGAGTAACGAGTACCGAGTAACGAGTACCGAGTAACGAGTACCGAGTAACGAGTACCGAGTGCCGAGTACCGAGTACCGAGTACCGAGTACCGAGTCCCCAGTGCCGAGTACCGAGTACCGAGTACGAAAGACCGAATACCGAGTATCGAGTATCGAGTACCGAGTACCGAGTACCGAGTACCGAGTACCGAGTACCGAGTACCGAGTACCGAGTACCGAGTACCGAGTACCGAGTACCCAGCACAAAGTACTGAGTAGCAAGTACTAAGTACAAATACTGAGTACCAAGTACTGAGTACCAAGTACTGAGTGCCAAGTACTAAGTACCAAGTACTGAGTACCAAGTACTGAGTACCAAGTACTGAGTACCAAGTACTGAGTACCAAGTACTGAGTACCAAGTACTGAGTACCAAGTACTGAGTACCAAGTACTGAGTACCAAGTACTGAGTACCAAGTACTGAGTACCAAGTACTGAGTACCAAGTACTGAGTACCAAGTACTGAGTACCAAGTACTGAGTACCAAGTACTGAGTACCAAGTACTGAGTACCAAGTACTGAGTACCAAGTACCGAGTACCAAGTACTGAGTACCAAGTACTGAGTACCAAGTACTGAGTACCAAGTACTGAGTACCAAGTACTGAGTACCAAGTACTGAGTACCAAGTACTGAGTACCAAGTACTGAGTACCAAGTACCAAGTACTCAGTAGCAAGTACTGAGTACCAAATACTGAGTACCAAGTACTGATTAACAAGTAACAAGTACCAAGTACTGAGTAACGAGTAACAAGTACCAAGTACCGGGTACAAAGTACAGAAACACAATACACTACACAATGCACACTACACAATATACACTACACAAATACCCTACACACAATACACTACACAATATGCACTACGCAATATATACTACACAATATAGACTACACAATATACATTACGCACACCAAGTACCAAGTACTGAGTAACGAGTAACAAGTACCAAGTACCGGGTACAAAGTACAGAAACACAATACACTACACAATGCACACTACACAATATACACTACACAAATACCCTACACACAATACACTACACAATATACACTACGCAATATATACTACACACTTTACACTACACAATATGCACTACAAATTGTATCACGCCGGCGACGCTTCTTCACACTTATAAGTTATACAATACATACATACATACATACATACATACATACATACATACATACATACATATATACATACCTACATACATACATACATACATACATACATACATACATACATACATTCATACATACCAGACACACAGACACGCAGACACGCAGACACACAGACACGCAGACACGCAGATACGCAGATACGCAGACACGCAGGCATACAAGCATACATGCACGCAGGCATGCAGGCACCAGTGGCGGATCCAGGATTTTCTAAGGCAGGGGGCTTCAGGCCCGAGGGCGGCATATTTCCTCGGTAACAGGGGCGGCATGGTCCAAATCAATCAAATCAGGGGCGGCAATCCAATATGTCAATTAAACGGGTCAAATATGCCTCTTCCTTAACCCGCGCCCCGGGGGGGGGGGGCAGAATCTGCCCCTCCCGGATTTTCTCAGTATCTTGAAAACTATGATAGATATTGACGTGAAACGTTCCGTACCTCATGTTGCATCCATTTTACGTCTTCTCTCAACATGTCAGTTGGGCAAACTACAGAGGCGATACAAAATAGATCAATCAATTTTTAGATTTTGTTATGCCCATATTTGGGCATACATGCAGTATCAAACTGTGAGGCCTGTCATTAGGACAATTCGGAGCAACATACGCATACTCGGAGGTTAAAAAGTGTCGGAGAACATGTCCATCAATATATCCGAATAATAAATGAGACCATATTCGGTAATTCCCCTTATTCCACGTAAATGACGATCTAAATATTGATTCCGCGACGCAACGACCACAGTGTGAAATACATTTTTAGATCGGTAGTCAGCCGGCTAATCCAATTTTAGATCATGAAGTCAGGTGGCGAATCAAAATTATATCGCTGAGGCTGCTGCGAGTGCCGAAATTGAGATCGCCGACCCTTACTTTGGCCATATCTGCCAACGTAGGGATCTGATCATACAAGTACAAGACAATATGATGGCGCAATTCGTGCAGTTTCAACCGAAAAAAAAATCCAGGGGTGAGGGACATTTTTTAGGGGTGATAGGGTGTTTGAAGGTGTGAATGTCAGGAAAATAATACATTTTTAGATCGGATCTCCTTATAAGGGCATGCTCCGCCCATTTTGATGACGTCACGACCTAATTTTGATCGATCCATTTTTAGATCGCCTCCCCGTAGTTTGCCCAACTGATGTCATTTAAATTAGTGAAGTAGTTAAGGAGATAATAACGTTTGAGTGACGTCAGGTCATGCCATTTTTGGTGGAAAAACGATAAATGTTTGAAAAACCGTAGACAATCGAGTTGTAAAGCAAATTGCAAAAAAAAATCGAATGAAAGAAAATGTCATTTTCTTCAAAAAGGCACGATGTTTTCCGAGGGCGGCATGATGCCTTCCAAGGGCGGCATGATGCCTTCCGAGGGTGGCATGATGCATTCCGAGGGCGTCATGATGCCTTCCGAGGGCGGCGATGTACCTTCTGAGGGCGGCATAATGCGTTGTGAGGGCGGCAAGCTGTCTTCTGAGGGTGCCAGGGTGCCTTTCAACAGTGCTACGACTATGTCGGTAGACACAAGGGCGCCCTGGCGGCCTCCCGAGAACGCTACAGCGCCTTCGGCGCCGGCAAATCCTTTGCAAGAACGTCGTCGCGGCGCCTTCGGCGCCGCGGTGCCCGAGGGCGCCGTTTTCTAAGGCAGGGGGCTTCAGCCCCTACGCCCCCCCCCCCCTGGATCTGCTACTGGCAGGCACGCATGTACACAGGCACGCAGGAACGCAGGCAGGCAGGCAGGCAGGCAGGCAGGCAGGCAGGCAGGCAGGCAGGCAGGCAGGCAGGCAGGCAGGCAGGCAGGCAGGCAGGCAGACAGGCAGACAGGCAGACAGGCAGACAGGCAGACAGGCAGACAGGCAGACAGGCAGACAGGCAGACAGGCAGACAGGCAGACAGGCAGACAGGCAGACAGGCAGACAGGCAGACAGGCAGACAGGCAGACAGGCAGACAGGCAGACAGGCAGACAGGCAGACAGGCAGACAGGCAGACAGGCAGACAGGCAGACAGGCAGACAGGCAGACAGGCAGACAGGCAGACAGGCAGACAGGCAGACAGGCAGACAGGCAGACAGGCAGACAGGCAGACAGGCAGACAGGCAGACAGGCAGACAGGCAGACAGGCAGACAGGCAGACAGGCAGACAGGCAGACAGGCAGACAGGCAGACAGGCAGACAGGCAGACAGGCAGACAGGCAGACAGGCAGACAGGCAGACAGGCAGACAGGCAGACAGGCAGACAGGCAGACAGGCAGACAGGCAGACAGGCAGACAGGCAGACAGGCAGACAGGCAGACAGGCAGACAGGCAGACAGGCAGACAGGCAGACAGGCAGACAGGCAGACAGGCAGACAGGCAGACAGGCAGACAGGCAGACAGGCAGACAGGCAGACAGGCAGACAGGCAGACAGGCAGACAGGCAGACAGGCAGACAGGCAGACAGGCAGACAGGCAGACAGGCAGACAGGCAGACAGGCAGACAGGCAGACAGGCAGACAGGCAGACAGGCAGACAGGCAGACAGGCAGACAGGCAGACAGGCAGACAGGCAGACAGGCAGACAGGCAGACAGGCAGACAGGCAGACAGGCAGACAGGCAGACAGGCAGACAGGCAGACAGGCAGACAGGCAGACAGGCAGAGAAGACAGGCAGAGACAGGCAGAGACAGGCAGAGACAGGCAGAGAAGACAGGCAGAGACAGGCAGAGAAGACAGGCAGAGAAGACAGGCAGAGAAGACAGGCAGAGAAGACAGGCAGAGACAGGCAGAGAAGACAGGCAGAGAAGACAGGCAGAGACAGGCAGAGAAGACAGGCAGAGAAGACAGGCAGAGAAGACAGGCAGAGACAGGCAGAGAAGACAGGCAGAGAAGACAGGCAGAGACAGGCAGAGAAGACAGGCAGAGAAGACAGGCAGAGACAGGCAGAGAAGACAGGCAGAGAAGACAGGCAGAGACAGGCAGAGAAGACAGGCAGAGAAGACAGGCAGAGACAGGCAGAGAAGGCAGGCAGAGAAGACAGGCAGAGACAGGCAGAGACAGGCAGAGACAGGCAGGCAGAGAAGACAGGCAGAGACAGGCAGAGACAGGCAGAGACAGGCAGAGACAGGCAGGCAGAGAAGACAGGCAGAGAAGACAGGCAGAGACAGGCAGAGACAGGCAGAGACAGGCAGAGACAGGCAGAGACAGGCAGAGACAGGCAGAGACAGGCAGGCAGAGAAGACAGGCAGAGACAGGCAGGCAGAGAAGACAGGCAGAGACAGGCAGAGACAGGCAGGCAGAGACAGGCAGAGACAGGCAGAGACAGGCAGAGACAGGCAGGCAGAGACAGACAGGCAGAGACAGGCAGGCAGAGACAGGCAGGCAGAGACAGACAGGCAGAGACAGACAGGCAGAGACAGGCAGGCAGAGACAGGCAGGCAGAGACAGGCAGGCAGGCAGGCAGGCAGGCAGGCAGGCAGGCAGCCAGCCCAGCCAGCCCAGCCAGCCCAGCCAGCCCAGCCAGCCCAGCCAGCCCAGCCAGCCCAGCCAGCCCAGCCAGCCCAGCCAGCCCAGCCAGCCCAGCCAGCCCAGCCAGCCCAGCCAGCCCAGCCAGCCCAGCCAGCCCAGCCAGCCCAGCCAGCCCAGCCAGCCCAGCCAGCCCAGCCAGCCCAGCCAGCCCAGCCAGCCCAGCCAGCCCAGCCAGCCCAGCCAGCCCAGCCAGCCCAGCCAGCCCAGCCAGCCCAGCCAGCCCAGCCAGCCCAGCCAGCCCAGCCAGCCCAGCCAGCCCAGCCAGCCCAGCCAGCCCAGCCAGCCCAGCCAGCCCAGCCAGCCCAGCCAGCCCAGCCAGCCCAGCCAGCCCAGCCAGCCCAGCCAGCCCAGCCAGCCCAGCCAGCCCAGCCAGCCCAGCCAGCCCAGCCAGCCCAGCCAGCCCAGCCAGCCCAGCCAGCCCAGCCAGCCCAGCCAGCCCAGCCAGCCCAGCCAGCCCAGCCAGCCCAGCCAGCCCAGCCAGCCCAGCCAGCCCAGCCAGCCCAGCCAGCCCAGCCAGCCCAGCCAGCCCAGCCAGCCCAGCCAGCCCAGCCAGCCCAGCCAGCCCAGCCAGCCCAGCCAGCCCAGCCAGCCCAGCCAGCCCAGCCAGCCCAGCCAGCCCAGCCAGCCCAGCCAGCCCAGCCAGCCCAGCCAGCCCAGCCAGCCCAGCCAGCCCAGCCAGCCCAGCCAGCCCAGCCAGCCCAGCCAGCCCAGCCAGCCCAGCCAGCCCAGCCAGCCCAGCCAGCCCAGCCAGCCCAGCCAGCCCAGCCAGCCCAGCCAGCCCAGCCAGCCCAGCCAGCCCAGCCAGCCCAGCCAGCCCAGCCAGCCCAGCCAGCCCAGCCAGCCCAGCCAGCCCAGCCAGCCCAGCCAGCCCAGCCAGCCCAGCCAGCCCAGCCAGCCCAGCCAGCCCAGCCAGCCCAGCCAGCCCAGCCAGCCCAGCCAGCCCAGCCAGCCCAGCCAGCCCAGCCAGCCCAGCCAGCCCAGCCAGCCCAGCCAGCCCAGCCAGCCCAGCCAGCCCAGCCAGCCCAGCCAGCCCAGCCCAGCCCAGCCCAGCCCAGCCCAGCCCAGCCCAGCCCAGCCCAGCCCAGCCCAGCCCAGCCCAGCCCAGCCCAGCCCAGCCCAGCCCAGCCCAGCCCAGCCCAGCCCAGCCCAGCCCAGCCCAGCCCAGCCCAGCCCAGCCCAGCCCAGCCCAGCCCAGCCCAGCCCAGCCCGCGCCCACACACATGCACACATGCACACATGCACACATTTGTATTTGACGTTGGACCCCATCCACGCCGAAGCGGGCTATTCCGGAGCCACATACAAGCATGGACAACACGAATGGTACACTCATCCTAATATAAAATGAAGACAGTTTCACTACAGCACATACTCCCATACAGCACATACTTCAATACTCTCACATACACATTACATCACATACACTGCAATGCTCTCACACGCACATTACGTTATATACATCAGGCTACTCTGGTTGAGGCATGTTCTGTATCGCTCTTTTGAATGCGGGCATGGCTGAGTGACGTGTCGCTAAAGGCAGCTCATTGTAATTTTGCACAACATGATATAGAAATCGGCGCTTGCCAGCCTCTGTCCTCACGCGTGGAAGGGCCAGGTCAGAGTTCTGTCGCGTAGAGCGGGAGCGGAGATCAGAATTGACATGAAGCTGGGAAGCAAGAGCCTGTGGTTCCCCGGTGTTTCGAATTTTGTGTAGTAGATTTAGGGAGTGCTGTCTGTATAGCTGCTGGGCAGTGGGCCAGCCAAGCTCAGCTCGCACGTCAGAGATGTGATCAAATTTACGTTTGCCAGATATGACACGAAGGGCAAAATTTAGAATTTTGTCAAGGCGTTGTATGTTCCTCTGCGAGCCATTGCCAAATACTGCTAAACAGTACCGAACGTGTGAAACGACCAAGGCATTTACAAGAAGTGGCAACAGCTCGCGGGGGATGCTGTGCCGCACGTGCGATAGCCCAATGAGGATACCACTACATTTTTTTACCAGGGAAGACACGTGTGAGTCCCATGTGAAGTGCTTATCAAACAGAACACCTAAATTTTTGACGTATGGGCTCTCTTGTACTATGTCTTCGCGGAACTGAACAGCAACAGGGTAAAGGTCGCGACAATTTTGGCGGGATCCGAACGCTATTAATTCGGTCTTGCTTGTATTTACTTTGAGACCATGAGAGTGAAACCAGGTATCAAGTGCACTCAGGGTGTCCTCCAATTTACTGACCAGATCATTGAGTTGGTGTTTTTTGCCGGATAACAAAATTTGAGTGTCATCAGCGTACTGGACCACATGAGCATCCCCCGCGAACAGGCACATATCGTTAGCGAATATTTGAAAAAGTAAAGGCCCAAGAGACGAGCCTTGAAAAACTCCGATAGAGTTGGGGAGAGGCCTGGAGAAATGAAGGTTCCCACTCCCATCAGCCGTACAGACAGACTGAGTGTGACCGCAGAGGTATGATGTAAACCAGGTGGGATCGATGTTATATGTACGCAGTTTAGAGAGGAGCATAGAATGGTCGATGACATCGAAGCACTTGGATAAATCGAGGAGACAGAGAAGGGTGAGTTCCTGGTGGTCAATAGCCGAGAGGATGTGATCAGAAACAGTCAGAAGGGCGGTCTCAGTAGAGAGCAGGGAGCGGAACCCGTGCTGGGATGAGGAGAACAGGTGGTTATCCGACATGTATGAGTAAAGCTGACGTTGCACAATACGCTCAATGAGCTTTGGGAAGGCAGATACAATGGAGATAGGGCGAAAATTGGAAGCTTCGGACTGGCTGCCGGCTTTGTGTATTGGATGAATAATGGAATGTTTCCAGGGCGCTGGGTATTCGCCGGAAGATAGGCTAGTATTGATGATATGGAGTAAAACGGAGCCGATAGCAGCAAAGCAAAGCTTTATTACCTGAATAGAGATGCCGTCAGCACCGCAGGCCCCTGAATTTTTCATTGAGTTGAGGAAGGACCGGAGAGCGGACAGAGAGATAGGCTGTAGTTTGAAGGCACATGTGCCGACACGAGGTAGACGGACAGGGAGAGAGGGGGGCTCACCCCTGGCCCGGACCTCACTCGCAACCCGGGGACCAACGCCCACAAAGTACTGGTTTAGCTCGTCAGGGGTGGCCTCTGGCACGATGCGGTCGGCAGACTTCTTGCCCGCTATGATTTGACGTACATTCCGAAATATGGTGGTAGGACCCAGCTCACGCACTCTCCTGGCGATGTCCTGCCTTGTGTCGTGACGAATGGCAGAACGGACCTGTTTGTTAAGCGCAATGAACTCAGGGGTCCTACCACTATGGACAAGAAGTCTGCGACGCTGTGCCATCAGGTTGCGAGTGGTGTCAGATACAGGGGGAGCGGAAGGGTTACGAATTTTGATACGTTTTAGAGGTGCGTGATGGTCGAGGATGGGGAGGAGACAATTTATGAATGCAGACCACTGGTCTGACACTTCCACGCGTGAGAACACTCCACTCCAGTCAGTGGCTCTGAGATGCACACATGCACACATGCACACATGCACACATGCACACATGCACACATGCACACATGCACACATGCACACATGCACACATACACACATGCACACATGCACACATGCACACATGCACACATGCACACATGCACACATGCACACATGCACACATGCACACATGCACACATGCACACATGCACACATGCACACATGCACACATGCACACATGCACACATGCACACATGCACACATGCACACATGCACACATGCACACATGCACACATGCACACATGCACACATGCACACATGCACACATGCACACATGCACACATGCACACATGCACACATGCACACATGCACACATGCACACAAGCACACATGCACACATGCAGACATGCAGACATGCAGACATGCAGACATGCAGACATGCAGACATGCAGACATGCATACATGCATACATGCAGACATGCATACATGCATACATGCATACATGCATACATGCATACATGCATACATGCATACATGCATACATGCATACATGCATACATGCATACATGCATACATGCATACATGCATACATGCATACATGCATACATGCATACATGCATACATGCATACATGCATACATGCATACATGCATACATGCATACATGCACACATGCACACATGCATACATGCATACATGCATACATGCACACATGCATACATGCATACATGCATACATGCATACATGCATACATGCATACATGCATACATGCATACATGCATACATGCATACATGCATACATGCATACATGCATACATGCATACATGCATACATGCAGACATGCAGACATGCAGACATGCATACATGCATACATGCATACATGCATACATGCATACATGCATACATGCATACATGCAGACATGCAGACATGCATACATGCAGACATGCATACATGCAGACATGCAGACATGCAGACATGCATACATGCATACATGCATACATGCATACATGCATACATGCATACATGCATACATGCATACATGCATACATGCATACATGCATACATGCATACATGCATACATGCATACATGCATACATGCATACATGCATACATGCATACATGCATACATGCATACATGCATACATGCATACATGCATACATGCATACATGCATACATGCATACATGCATACATGCATACATGCATACATGCATACATGCATACATGCATACCTGCATACCTGCATACCTGCATACCTGCATACCTGCATACCTGCATACCTGCATACCTGCATACATGCATACATGCATACATGCATACATGCATACATGCATACATGCATACATGCATACATGCATACATGCATACATGCATACATGCATACATGCATACATGCATACATGCATACATGCATACATGCATACATGCATACATGCATACATGCATACATGCATACATGCATACATGCATACATGCATACATGCATACATGCATACATGCATACATGCATACATGCATACATGCATACATGCATACATGCATACATGCATACATGCATACATGCATACATGCATACATGCATACATGCATACATGCATACATGCATACATGCATACATGCATACATGCATACATGCATACATGCATACATGCATACATGCATACATGCATACATGCATACATGCATACATGCATACATGCATACATGCATACATGCATACATGCATACATGCATACATGCATACATGCATACATGCATACATGCATACATGCATACATGCATGCATACATGCATACATGCATACATGCATACATGCATACATGCATACATGCATACATGCATACATGCATACATGCATACATGCATACATGCATACATGCATACATGCATTACATGCATACATGCATACATGCATACATGCATACATGAATACATGCATACATGCATACATGCATACATGCATACATGCATACATGCATACATGCATACATGCATACATGCATACATGCATACATGCATACATGCATACATGCATACATGCATACATGCATACATGCATACATGCATACATGCATACATGCATACATGCATACATGCATACATGCATACATGCATACATGCATACATGCATACATGCATACATGCATACATGCATACATGCATACATGCATACATGCATACATCATACATGCATACATGCATACATGCATACATGCATACATGCATACATGCATACATGCATACATGCATACATGCATACATGCATACATGCATACATGCATACATGCATACATGCATACATGCATACATGCATACATGCATACATGCATACATGCATACATGCATACATGCATACATGCATACATGCATACATGCATACATGCATACATGCATACATGCATACATGCATACATGCATACATGCATACATGCATACATGCATACATGCATACATGCATACATGCATACATGCATACATGCATACATGCATACATGCATACATGCATACATGCATACATGCATACATGCATACATGCATACATGCATACATGCATACATGCATACATGCATACATGCATACATGCATACATGCATACATGCATACATGCATACATGCATACATGCATACATGCATACATGCATACATGCATACATGCATACATGCATACATGCATACATGCATACATGCATACATGCATACATGCATACATGCATACATGCATACATGCATACATGCATACATGCATACATGCATACATGCATACATGCATACATGCATACATGCATACATGCATACATCATACATGCATACATGCATACATGCATACATGCATACATGCATACATGCATACCATGCCATACATGCATCACACTACACTCACATACACTGCACTACACTCACACAGCACAGCATCGCACACACACACACACACACACACACACTCACACACACACACAGACAACAGCAACACAGACAGACATCACAGACACAACAGACACACACACACACACAGACACACACACACACACAACACACACAGACACACAGACAGACACACACACAGACAGACTAGCACACAGACAGACACACACACAGACACACACACAACAGACACACACACACAGACAGACACAACACAGACAGACACACACACAGACAGACACACACAGACACAGACACACACAAAGACACACAGCACACAGACAGACACACACACACAGACAGACCACACACACAGACAGACACACACACACAGACAGACACACACACACAGACAGACACACACACACAGACAGACACACACACACAGACAGACACACACACACAGACAGACACACACACACAGACAGACACACACACACAGACAGACACACACACACAGACAGACACACAGCACACAGACAGACACACACACACAGACAGACACACACACACAGACAGACACACACACACAGACACACACACACACAGACACACACACACAGACAGACACACACACACAGACAGACACACACACACAGACAGACACACACACACAGACAGACACACACACACAGACAGACACACACACACAGACAGACACACACACACAGACAGACACACACACACAGACAGACACACACACACAGACAGACACACACACACAGACAGACACACACACACAGACAGACACACACACACAGACAGACACACACACACAGACAGACACACACACACGACAGACACACACACACACAGACAGACACACACACACAAAGACAGACACACACACACAGACAGACACACACACACAGACAGACACACACACACAGACAGACACACACACACAGACAGACACACACACACAGACAGACACACACACACAGACAGACACACACACACAGACAGACACACACACACAGACAGACACACACACACAGACAGACACACACACAGACACACACACACAGACAGACAGACACACAGACAGACACACACACAGACAGACACACACACACAGACAGACACACACACAACAGACACACACAGACAGACACACACACAGACAGACACACACACACAGACAGACACACACACAGACAGACAACACACAGACAGACACACACACAGACAGACACACACACAGACAGACACACACACAGACAGACACACACACAGACAGACACACACACAGACAGACACACACACAGACAGACACACACACAGACAGACACACACACAGACAGACACACACACAGACAGACACACACACAGACAGACACACACACAGACAGACACACACACAGACAGACACACACACAGACAGACACACACACAGACAGACACACACACAGACAGACACACACACAGACAGACACACACACAGACAGACACACACACAGACAGACACACACACAGACGACACACACACAGACAGACACACACACAGACAGACACACACACAGACAGACACACACACAGACAGACACACACACAGACAGACACACACACAGACAGACACACACACAGACAGACACACACACAGACAGACACACACACAGACAGACACACACACAGACAGACACACACACAGACAGACACACACACAGACAGACACACACACAGACAGACACACACACAGACAGACACACACACAGACAGACACACACACAGACAGACACACACACCAGACAGACACACACACAGACAGACACACACACACAGACAGACCACACACACAGACAGACACACACAGACAGACACACACACAGACAGACACACACACAGACAGACACACACACACAGACAGACACACACACAGACAGACACACACACAGACAGACACACACACAGACAGACACACACACAGACAGACACACACACACAGACAGACACACACACAGACAGACACACACACACAGACAGACACACACACAGACAGACACACACACAGACGACCCACACGACAGACACCAACACGACAGACACACCACACAGACAGACACACCACACAGACAGACACCACACACAGACACCCACACACAGACACCCCACAGCACAGACACCCCACACACAGACAGCCCCACACACAGACAGACACACACACAGACAGCCACACACACACCCCACAGCACAGACACCCCACAGCACAGACACCCCACACAGACAGACACCCACACACGACAGACACCCCACACGACAGACACCCCACACACAGACACCCCCACACACAGACACCCCACACACAGACACCCCACACACAGACACCCCACACACAGACACCCCACACACAGACACCCCACACACAGACACCCCCACACACAGACACCCACACACAGACACCCCACACACAGACACCCCCACACACAGACACCCCCACACACAGACACCCCACACACAGACACCCCCACACACAGACACCCCCACACACAGACACCCCACACACAGACACCCCCACACACAGACACCCACACACCAGACACCCCCACACACAGACACCCCACACACAGACACCCCCACACACAGACACCCCACACACAGACACCCCCACACACAGACACCCCCACACACAGACACCCCACACACAGACACCCCACACACAGACACCCCACACACAGACACCCCCACACACAGACACCCCCACACACAGACACCCCCACACACAGACACCCCCACACACAGACACCCCCACACACAGACACCCCCACACACAGACACCCCCACACACAGACACCCCCACACACAGACACCCCCACACACAGACACACCCACACACAGACACCCCACACACAGACACCCCCACACACAGACACACCCACACACAGACACACCCACACACAGACACACCCACACACAGACACCCACACACAGACACCCCACACACAGACACCCCCACACACAGACACCCCCACACACAGACACCCCCACACACAGACACCCCACACACAGACACCCCCACACACACAGACACCCCCACACACAGACACCCCCACACACAGACACCCCCACACACAGACACCCCCACACACAGACACCCCACACACAGAGACACCCCACACACAGACACCCCACACACAGACACCCCCACACACAGACACCCCACACACAGACACCACCACACACAGACACCCCCACACACAGAC
>JAXIVJ010009738.1:0-49815 GCA_036785665.1 Chirona hameri | reverse complement strand
TGGAGCGGGTCTGGGCAGTGTGTACCTCCTGTTGTATCCTACACACGCCGCCGCCTCCGGAGCGGGTCTGGGCAGTGTGTACCTCCTGTTGTATCCTGCACACGCCGCCTCCGGAGCGGGTCTGGGCAGTGTGTACCTCCTGTTGTATCCTACACACGCCGCCGCCTCTGGAGCGGGTCTGGGCAGTGTGTACCTCCTGTTGTATCCTACATACGCCGCCTCTGGAGCGGGTCTGGGCAGTGTGTACCTCCTGTTGTATCCTACACACGCCGCCGCCTCCGGAGCGGGTCTGGGCAGTGTGTACCTCCTGTTGTATCCTACACACGCCGCCGACTCTGGAGCGGGTCTGGGCAGTGTGTACCTCCTGTTGTATCCTACACGCCGCCGCCTCCGGAGCGGGTCTGGGCAGTGTGTACCTCCTGTTGTATCCTACACACGCCGCCGCCTCTGGAGCGGGTCTGGGCAATGTGTACCTCCTGTTGTATCCTACACACGCCGCCTCTGGAGCGGGTCTGGGCAGTGTGTACCTCCTGTTGTATCCTACACACGCCGACTCTGGAGCGGGTCTGGGCAGTGTGTACCTCCTGTTGTAGTTTACACACCCCGCCTCCGGAGCGGGTCTGGGCAGTGTGTACTTCCTGTTGTATCCTACACACCCCGCCGCCTCTGGAACGGGTCTGGGCAGTGTGTACCTCCTGTTGTATCCTACACACGCCGCCGCCTCTGGAGCGGGTCTGGGCAGTGTGTACCTCCTGTTGTATCCTACACACGCCGCCGCCTCTGGAGCGGGTCTGGGCAGTGTGTACCTCCTGTTGTATCCTACACACGCCGCCGCCTCTGGAGCGGGTCTGGGCAGTGTGTATCTCCTGTTGTATCCTACACACGCCGCCGCCTCTGGAGCGGGTCTGGGCAGTGTGTACCTCCTGTTGTATCCTACATACGCCGCCGCCTCTGGAGCGGGTCTGGGCAGTGTGTACCTCCTGTTGTATCCTACACACGCCGCCGCCTCTGGAGCGGGTCTGGGCAGTGTGTACCTCCTGTTGTATCCTACACACGCCGCCGCCTCTGGAGCGGGTCTGGGCAGTGTGTACCTCCTGTTGTATCCTACACACGCCGCCGCCTCTGGAGCGGGTCTGGGCAGTGTGTATCTCCTGTTGTATCCTACACACGCCGCCGCCTCTGTAGCGGGTCTGGGCAGTGTGTACCTCCTGTTGTATCCTACACACGCCGCCGCCTCTGGAGCGGGTCTGGGCAGTGTGTACCTCCTGTTGTATCCTACGCACGCCGCCGCCTCTGGAGCGGGTCTGGGCAGTGTGTACCTCCTGTTGTATCCTACATACGCCGCCTCTGAAGCGGGTCTGGGCAGTGTGTACCTCCTGTTGTATCCTACACACGCCGCCGCCTCTGGAGCGGGTCTGGGCAGTGTGTACCTCCTGTTGTATCCTACACACGCCGCCGCCTCTGGAGCGGGTCTGGGCAGTGTGTACCTCCTGTTGTATCCTACACACGCCGCCGCCTCTGGAGCGGGTCTGGGCAGTGTGTACCTCCTGTTGTATCCTACATACGCCGCCGCCTCTGGAGCGGGTCTGGGCAGTGTGTGCCTCCTGTTGTATCCTACACACGCCGCCTCCGGAGCGGGTCTGGGCAGTGTGTACCTCCTGTTGTATCCTACACACGCCGCCGCCTCTGGAGCGGGTCTGGGCAGTGTGTACCTCCTGTTGTATCCTACATACGCCGCCGCCTCTGGAGCGGGTCTGGGCAGTGTGTACCTCCTGTTATATACTACACACCCTGCCGCCTCTAGAGCGGGTCTGGGCAGTGTGTACCTCCTGTTGTATCCTACACACGCCGCCGCCTCTGGAGCGGGTCTGGGCAGTGTGTACCTCCTGTTGTATCCTACACACGCCGCCGCGTCTGGAGCGGGTCTGGGCAGTGTGTACCTCCTGTTGTATCCTACACACGCCGCCGCCTCTGGAGCGGGTCTGGGCAGTGTGTACCTCCTGTTGTATCCTACATACGCCGCCTCTGGAGCGGGTCTGGGCAGTGTGTACCTCCTGTTGTATCCTACACACGCCGCCGCCTCCGGAGCGGGTCTGGGCAGTGTGTACCTCCTGTTGTATCCTACACACGCCACCGCCTCTGGAGCGGGTCTGGGCAGTGTGTACCTCCTGTGGTATCCTACACACGCCGCCTCTGAAGCGGGTCTGGGCAGTGTGTACCTCCTGTTGTATCCTACACACGCCGCCGCCTCTGGAGCGGGTCTGGGCAGTGTGTACCTCCTGTTGTATCCTACACACGCCGCCGCCTCTGGAGCGGGTCTGGGCAGTGTGTACCTCCTGTTGTATCCTACACACGCCGCCGCCTCTGGAGCGGGTCTGGGCAGTGTGTACCTCCTGTTGTATCCTACACACGCCGCCGCCTCTGGAGCGGGTCTGGGCAGTGTGTACCTCCTGTTGTATCCTACATACGCCGCCGCCTCCGGAGCGGGTCTGGGCAGTGTGTACCTCCTGTGGTATCCTACACACGCCGCCTCTGAAGCGGGTCTGGGCAGTGTGTACCTCCTGTTGTATCCTACACACGCCGCCGCCTCTGGAGCGGGTCTGGGCAGTGTGTACCTCCTGTTGTATCCTACACACGCCGCCGCCTCTGGAGCGGGTCTGGGCAGTGTGTACCTCCTGTTGCATCCTACACACGCCGCCGCCTCTGGAGCGGGTCTGGGCAGTGTGTACCTCCTGTTGTATCCTACACACGCCGCCGCCTCTGGAGCGGGTCTGGGCAGTGTTTACCTCCTGTTGTATCCTACATACCCCGCCGCCTCTGGAGCGGGTCTGGGCAGTGTGTACCTCCTGTTGTATCCTACACACGCCGACTCTGGAGCGGGTCTGGGCAGTGTGTACCTCCTGTTGTATCCTACACACCCTGCCGCCTCT
Organism: Chirona hameri; assembly: GCA_036785665.1. NCBI lineage: Eukaryota > Metazoa > Arthropoda > Thecostraca > Balanomorpha > Balanidae > Chirona > Chirona hameri. The sequence goes on along the minus strand of JAXIVJ010009738.1, from coordinate 46,885 downwards.
GGAGCGGGTCTGGGCAGTGTGTACCTCCTGTTGTATCCTACACACGCCGCCGCCTCTGGAGCGGGTCTGGGCAGTGTGTACCTCCTGTTGTATCCTACACACGCCGCCGCCTCTGGAGCGGGTCTGGGCAGTGTGTACCTCCTGTCGTATCCTACACACCCCGACTCTGGAGCGGGTCTGGGCAGTGTGTACCTCCTGTTGTATCCTACATACGCCGCCTCTGGAGCGGGTCTGGGCAGTGTGTACCTCCTGTTGTATCCTACACACGCCGCCGCCTCTAGAGCGGGTCTGGGCAGTGTGTACCTCCTGTTGTATCCTACATACGCCGCCGCCTCTGGAGCGGGTCTGGGCAGTGTGTACCTCCTGTTGTATCCTACACACGCCGCCGACTCTGGAGCGTGTCTGGGCAGTGTGTACCTCCTGTTGTATCCTACACGCCGCCGCCTCCGGAGCGGGTCTGGGCAGTGTGTACCTCCTGTTGTAGTTTACACACCCCGCCTCCGGAGCGGGTCTGGGCAGTGTGTACTTCCTGTTGTATCCTACACACCCCGCCGCCTCTGGAGCGGGTCTGGGCAGTGTGTACCTCCTGTTGTATCCTACACACGCCGCCGCCTCTGGACCGGGTCTGGGCAGTGTGTACCTCCTGTTGTATCATACACACGCCGCCGCCTCTGGAGCGGGTCTGGATAGTGTGTATCTCCTGTTGTATCCTGCACACGCCGCCGCCTCTGGAGCGGGTCTGGGCAGTGTGTACCTCCTGTTGTATCCTACACACGCCGCCGCCTCTGGAGCGGGTCTGGGCAGTGTGTACCTCCTGTTGTATCCTACATACGCCGCCTCTGGAGCGGGTCTGGGCAGTGTGTACCTCCTGTTGTATCCTACACACGCCGCCGCCTCTGGAGCGGGTCTGGGCAGTTTGTACCTCCTGTTGTATCCTACACACGCCGCCGCCTCTGGAGCGGGTCTGGGCAGTGTGTGCCTCCTGTTGTATCCTACATACGCCGCCTCTGGAGCGGGTCTGAGCAGTGTGTACCTCCTGTTGTATCCTACACACGCCGCCGCCTCTGGAGCGGGTCTGGGCAGTGTGTACCTCCTGTTGTATCCTACACACGCCGCCGCCTCTGGAGCGGGTCTGGGCAGTGTGTACCTCCTGTTGTATCCTACATACGCCGCCGCCTCTGGAGCGGGTCTGGGCAGTGTGTACCTCCTGTTGTATCCTACACACGCCGCCGCCTCTGGAGCGGGTCTGGGCAGTGTGTACCTCCTGTTGTATCCTACATACGCCGCCTCTGAAGCGGGTCTGGGCAGTGTGTACCTCCTGTTGTATCCTACATACCCCGCCGCCTCTGGAGCGGGTCTGGGCAGTGTGTACCTCCTGTTGTATCCTACACACGCCGCCGCCTCCGGAGCGGGTCTGGGCAGTGTGTACCTCCTGTTGTATCCTGCACACGCCGCCTCCGGAGCGGGTCTGGGCAGTGTGTACCTCCTGTTGTATCCTACACACGCCGCCGCCTCTTGAGCGGGTCTGGGCAGTGTGTACCTCCTGTTGTATCCTACACACGCCGCCGACTCTGGAGCGGGTCTGGGCAGTGTGTACCTCCTGTTGTATCCTACACGCCGCCGCCTCCGGAGCGGGTCTGGGCAGTGTGTACCTCCTGTTGTATCCTACACACGCCGCCGCCTCTGGAGCGGGTCTGGGCAGTGTGTACCTCCTGTTGTATCCTACACACGCCGCCTCTGGAGCGGGTCTGGGCAGTGTGTACCTCCTGTTGTATCCTACACACGCCGACTCTGGAGCGGGTCTGGGCAGTGTGTACCTCCTGTTGTAGTTTACACACCCCGCCTCCGGAGCGGGTCTGGGCAGTGTGTACTTCCTGTTGTATCCTACACACCCCGCCGCCTCTGGAACGGGTCTGGGCAGTGTGTACCTCCTGTTGTATCCTACACACGCCGCCGCCTCTGGAGCGGGTCTGGGCAGTGTGTACCTCCTGTTGTATCCTACACACGCCGCCGCCTCTGGAGCGGGTCTGGGCAGTGTGTACCTCCTGTTGTATCCTACACACGCCGCCTCCGGAGCGGGTCTGGGCAGTGTGTACCTCCTGTTGTATCCTACACACGCCGCCGCCTCTGGAGCGGGTCTGGGCAGTGTGTATCTCCTGTTGTATCCTACACACGCCGCCGCCTCTGGAGCGGGTCTGGGCAGTGTGTACCTCCTGTTGTATCCTACACACGCCGCCGCCTCTGGAGCGGGTCTGGGCAGTGTGTACCTCCTGTTGTATCCTACACACGCCGCCGCCTCTGGAGCGGGTCTGGGCAGTGTGTACCTCCTGTTGTATCCTACATACGCCGCCTCTGAAGCGGGTCTGGGCAGTGTGTACCTCCTGTTGTATCCTACACACGCCGCCGCCTCTGGAGCGGGTCTGGGCAGTGTGTACCTCCTGTTGTATCCTACACACGCCGCCGCCTCTGGAGCGGGTCTGGGCAGTGTGTACCTCCTGTTGTATCCTACACACGCCGCCGCCTCTGGAGCGGGTCTGGGCAGTGTGTACCTCCTGTTGTATCCTACATACGCCGCCGCCTCTGGAGCGGGTCTGGGCAGTGTGTGCCTCCTGTTGTATCCTACACACGCCGCCTCCGGAGCGGGTCTGGGCAGTGTGTACCTCCTGTTGTATCCTACACACGCCGCCGCCTCTGGAGCGGGTCTGGGCAGTGTGTACCTCCTGTTGTATCCTACATACGCCGCCGCCTCTGGAGCGGGTCTGGGCAGTGTGTACCTCCTGTTATATACTACACACCCTGCCGCCTCTAGAGCGGGTCTGGGCAGTGTGTACCTCCTGTTGTATCCTACACACGCCGCCGCCTCTGGAGCGGGTCTGGGCAGTGTGTACCTCCTGTTGTATCCTACACACGCCGCCGCGTCTGGAGCGGGTCTGGGCAGTGTGTACCTCCTGTTGTATCCTACACACGCCGCCGCCTCTGGAGCGGGTCTGGGCAGTGTGTACCTCCTGTTGTATCCTACATACGCCGCCTCTGGAGCGGGTCTGGGCAGTGTGTACCTCCTGTGGTATCCTACACACGCCACCGCCTCTGGAGCGGGTCTGGGCAGTGTGTACCTCCTGTTGTATCCTACACACGCCGCCGCCTCTGGAGCGGGCCTGGGCAGTGTGTACCTCCTGTTGTATCCTACACACGCCGCCGCCTCTGGAGCGGGTCTGGGCAGTGTGTACCTCCTGTTGTATCCTACATACGCCGCCGCCTCCGGAGCGGGTCTGGGCAGTGTGTACCTCCTGTGGTATCCTACACACGCCGCCTCTGAAGCGGGTCTGGGCAGTGTGTACCTCCTGTTGTATCCTACACACGCCGCCGCCTCTGGAGCGGGTCTGGGCAGTGTGTACCTCCTGTTGTATCCTACACACGCCGCCGCCTCTGGAGCGGGTCTGGGCAGTGTGTACCTCCTGTTGCATCCTACACACGCCGCCGCCTCTGGAGCGGGTCTGGGCAGTGTGTACCTCCTGTTGTATCCTACACACGCCGCCGCCTCTGGAGCGGGTCTGGGCAGTGTTTACCTCCTGTTGTATCCTACATACCCCGCCGCCTCTGGAGCGGGTCTGGGCAGTGTGTACCTCCTGTTGTATCCTACACACGCCGACTCTGGAGCGGGTCTGGGCAGTGTGTACCTCCTGTTGTATCCTACACACCCTGCCGCCTCTGGAGCGGGTCTGGGCAGTGTGTACCCTCCTGTTGTATCCTACACACGCCGCCGCCTCTGGAGCGGGTCTGGGCAGTGTGTACCTCCTGTTGTATCCTACACACGCCGCCGCCTCTGGAGCGGGTCTGGGCAGTGTGTGCCTCCTGTTGTATCCTACATACGCCGCCTCTGGAGCGGGTCTGAGCAGTGTGTACCTCCTGTTGTATCCTACACACGCCGCCGCCTCTGGAGCGGGTCTGGGCAGTGTGTACCTCCTGTTGTATCCTACACACGCCGCCGCCTCTGGAGCGGGTCTGGGCAGTGTGTACCTCCTGTTGTATCCTACACACGCCGCCGCCTCTGGAGCGGGTCTGGGCAGTGTGTACCTCCTGTTGTATCCTACATACGCCGCCGCCTCTGGAGCGGGTCTGGGCAGTGTGTACCTCCTGTTGTATCCTACACACGCCACCGCCTCTGGAGCGGGTCTGGGCAGTGTGTACCTCCTGTTGTATCCTACATACGCCGCCTCTGAAGCGGGTCTGGGCAGTGTGTACCTCCTGTTGTATCCTACATACCCCGCCGCCTCTGGAGCGGGTCTGGGCAGTGTGTACCTCCTGTTGTATCCTACACACGCCGCCGCCTCCGGAGCGGGTCTGGGCAGTGTGTACCTCCTGTTGTATCCTGCACACGCCGCCTCCGGAGCGGGTCTGGGCAGTGTGTACCTCCTGTTGTATCCTACACACGCCGCCGCCTCTTGAGCGGGTCTGGGCAGTGTGTACCTCCTGTTGTATCCTACACACGCCGCCGACTCTGGAGCGGGTCTGGGCAGTGTGTACCTCCTGTTGTATCCTACACGCCGCCGCCTCCGGAGCGGGTCTGGGCAGTGTGTACCTCCTGTTGTATCCTACACACGCCGCCGCCTCTGGAGCGGGTCTGGGCAGTGTGTACCTCCTGTTGTATCCTACACACGCCGCCTCTGGAGCGGGTCTGGGCAGTGTGTACCTCCTGTTGTATCCTACATACGCCGACTCTGGAGCGGGTCTGGGCAGTGTGTACCTCCTGTTGTAGTTTACACACCCCGCCTCCGGAGCGGGTCTGGGCAGTGTGTACTTCCTGTTGTATCCTACACACCCCGCCGCCTCTGGAACGGGTCTGGGCAGTGTGTACCTCCTGTTGTATCCTACACACGCCGCCGCCTCTGGAGCGGGTCTGGGCAGTGTGTACCTCCTGTTGTATCCTACACACGCCGCCGCCTCTGGAGCGGGTCTGGGCAGTGTGTACCTCCTGTTGTATCCTACACACGCCGCCGCCTCTGGAGCGGGTCTGGGCAGTGTGTATCTCCTGTTGTATCCTACACACGCCGCCGCCTCTGGAGCGGGTCTGGGCAGTGTGTACCTCCTGTTGTATCCTACATACGCCGCCGCCTCTGGAGCGGGTCTGGGCAGTGTGTACCTCCTGTTGTATCCTACACACGCCGCCGCCTCTGGAGCGGGTCTGGGCAGTGTGTACCTCCTGTTGTATCCTACACACGCCGCCGCCTCTGGAGCGGGTCTGGGCAGTGTGTACCTCCTGTTGTATCCTACACACGCCGCCGCCTCTGGAGCGGGTCTGGGCAGTGTGTACCTCCTGTTGTATCCTACACACGCCGCCGCCTCTGTAGCGGGTCTGGGCAGTGTGTACCTCCTGTTGTATCCTACACACGCCGCCGCCTCTGTAGCGGGTCTGGGCAGTGTGTACCTCCTGTTGTATCCTACACACGCCGCCGCCTCTGGAGCGGGTCTGGGCAGTGTGTACCTCCTGTTGTATCCTACACACGCCGCCGCCTCTGGAGCGGGTCTGGGCAGTGTGTACCTCCTGTTGTATCCTACATACGCCGCCTCTGAAGCGGGTCTGGGCAGTGTGTACCTCCTGTTGTATCCTACACACGCCGCCGCCTCTGGAGCGGGTCTGGGCAGTGTGTACCTCCTGTTGTATCCTACATACGCCGCCTCTGAAGCGGGTCTGGGCAGTGTGTACCTCCTGTTGTATCCTACACACGCCGCCGCCTCTGGAGCGGGTCTGGGCAGTGTGTACCTCCTGTTGTATCCTACATACGCCGCCTCTGAAGCGGGTCTGGGCAGTGTGTACCTCCTGTTGTATCCTACACACGCCGCCGCCTCTGGAGCGGGTCTGGGCAGTGTGTATCTCCTGTTGTATCCTACACACGCCGCCGCCTCTGGAGCGGGTCTGGGCAGTGTGTACCTCCTGTTGTATCCTACACACGCCGCCGCCTCTGGAGCGGGTCTGGGCAGTGTGTACCTCCTGTTGTATCCTACACACGCCGCCGCCTCTGGAGCGGGTCTGGGCAGTGTGTACCTCCTGTTGTATCCTACACACGCCGCCGCCTCTGGAGCGGGTCTGGGCAGTGTGTACCTCCTGTTGTATCCTACACACGCCGCCGCCTCTGGAGCGGGTCTGGGCAGTGTGTACCTCCTGTTGTATCCTACATACGCCGCCGCCTCTGGAGCGGGTCTGGGCAGTGTGTACCTCCTGTTGTATCCTACACACGCCGCCGCCTCTGGAGCGGGTCTGGGCAGTGTGTACCTCCTGTTGTATCCTACACACGCCGCCGCCTCTGGAGCGGGTCTGGGCAGTGTGTACCTCCTGTTGTATCCTACACACCCCGCCGCCTCTGGAGCGGGTCTGGGCAGTGTCCTACACACCCCGCCGCCTCTGGAGCGGGTCTGGGCAGTGTGTACCTCCTGTTGTATCCTACATACGCCGCCGCCTCTGGAGCGGGTCTGGGCAGTGTGTACCTCCTGTTGTATCCTACATACGCCGCCTCTGGAGCGGGTCTGGGCAGTGTGTACCTCCTGTTGTATCATACACACGCCGCCGCCTCTGGAGCGGGTCTGGGCAGTGTGCACCTCCTGTTGTATCCTACACACGCCGCCGCCTCTGGAGCGGGTCTGGGCAGTGTGTACCTCCTGTTGTATCCTACATACGCCGCCTCTGGAGCGGGTCTGGGCAGTGTGTATCTCCTGTTGTATCCTACACACGCCGCCGCCTCTGGAGCGGGTCTGGGCAGTGTATACCTCCTGTTGTATCCTACACACCCCGCCGCCTCCGGAGCGGGTCTGGGCAGTGTGTACCTCCTGTTGTATCCTACACGCCGCCGCCTCTGGAGCGGGTCTGGGCAGTGTGTACCTCCTGTTGTATCCTACACACGCCGCCGCCTCTGGAGCGGGTCTGGGCAGTGTGTACCTCCTGTTGTATCCTACATACCCCGCCGCCTCTGGAGCGGGTCTGGGCAGTGTGTACCTCCTGTTGTATCCTACACACGCCGCCGCCTCTGGAGCGGGTCTGGGCAGTGTGTACCTCCTGTTGTATCCTACACACGCCGCCGCCTCCGGAGCGGGTCTGGGCAGTGTGTACCTCCTGTTCTATCCTACACGCCGCCGCCTCTGGAGCGGGTCTGGGCAGTGTGTACCTCCTGTTGTATCCTACACACGCCGCCTCCGGAGCGGGTCTGGGCAGTGTGTACCTCCTGTTGTATCCTACACACGCCGCCTCCGGAGCGGGTCTGGGCAGTGTGTACCTCCTGTTGTATCCTACATACGCCGCCGACTCGAGCGGGTCTGGGCAGTGTGTACCTCCTGTTGTATCCTACACACGCCGCCGCCTCTGGAGCGGGTCTGGGCAGTGTGTACCTCCTGTTGTATCCTACACACGCCGCCGCCTCTGGAGCGGGTCTGGGCAGTGTGTGCCTCCTGTTGTATCCTACATACGCCGCCGCCTCTGGAGCGGGTCTGGGCAGTGTGTACCTCCTGTTGTATCCTACACACGCCGCCGCCTCTGGAGCGGGTCTGGGCAGTGTGTACCTCCTGTTGTATCCTACACACGCCGCCGCCTCTGGAGCGGGTCTGGGCAGTGTGTACCTCCTGTTGTATCCTACACACGTCGCCGCCTCTGGAGCGGGTCTGGGCAGTGTGTACCTCCTGTTGTATCCTACACACGCCGCCGCCTCTGGAGCGGGTCTGGGCAGTGTGTACCTCCTGTTGTATTCTACACACGCCGCCGCCTCTGGAGCGGGCCTGGGCAGTGTGTACCTCCTGTTGTATCCTACACACGCCGCCGCCTCTGGAGCGGGCCTGGGCAGTGTGTACCTCCTGTTGTATCCTACACACGCCGCCGCCTCTGGAGCGGGTCTGGGCAGTGTGTACCTCCTGTTGTATCCTACATACGCCGCCGACTCTGGAGCGGGTCTGGGCAGTGTGTACCTCCTGTTGTATCCTACACACGCCGCCGCCTCTGGAGCGGGTCTGGACAGTGTGTACCTCCTGTTGTATCCTACACACGCCGCCTCCGGAGCGGGTCTGGGCAGTGTGTACCTCCTGTTGTATCCTACACACGCCGCCTCCGGAGCGGGTCTGGGCAGTGTGTACCTCCTGTTGTATCCTACACACGCCGCCGCCTCCGGAGCGGGTCTGGGCAGTGTGTACCTCCTGTTGTATCCTACACACGCCGCCGCCTCTGGAGCGGGTCTGGGCAGTGTGTACCTCCTGTTGTATCCTACACACGCCGCCGCCTCTGGAGCGGGTCTGGGCAGTGTGTACCTCCTGTTGTATCCTACACACGCCGCCGACTCTGGAGCGGGTCTGGGCAGTGTGTACCTCCTGTTGTATCCTACACACGCCGCCGCCTCTGGAGCGGGTCTGGGCAGTGTGTACCTCCTGTTGTATCCTACACACGCTGCCGCCTCTGGAGCGGGTCTGGGCAGTGTGTACCTCCTGTTGTATCCTACACACGCCGCCGCCTCTGGAGCGGGTCTGGGCAGTGTGTACCTCCTGTTGTATCCTACACACGCCGCCGCCTCTGGAGCGGGTCTGGGCAGTGTGTACCTCCTGTTGTATCCTACATACGCCGCCGCCTCTGGAGCGGGTCTGGGCATTGTGTACCTCCTGTTGTATCCTACACACCCCGCCTCTGGAGCGGGTCTGGGCAGTGTGTACCTCCTGTTGTATCCTACATACGCCGCCTCTGAAGCGGGTCTGGGCAGTGTGTACCTCCTGTTGTATCCTACACACGCCGCCGCCTCTGGAGCGGGTCTGGGTAGTGTGTACCTCCTGTTGTATCCTACACACGCCGCCGCCTCTGGAGCGGGTCTGGGCAGTGTGTACCTCCTGTTGTATCCTACACACGCCGCCTCCGGAGCGGGTCTGGGCAGTGTGTACCTCCTGTTGTATCCTACATACCCCGCCGCCTCTGGAGCGGGTCTGGGCAGTGTGTACCTCCTGTTGTATCCTACACACGCCGCCGCCTCTGGAGCGGGTCTGGGCAGTGTGTACCTCCTGTTGTATCCTACACACGCCGCCGCCTCTGGAGCGGGTCTGGGCAGTGTGTACCTCCTGTTGTATCCTACACACCCCGACTCTGGAGCGGGCCTGGGCAGTGTGTACCTCCTGTTGTATCCTACACACGCCGCCGCCTCTGGAGCGGGTCTGGGCAGTGTGTACCTCCTGTTGTATCCTACATACGCCGCCGCCTCTGGAGCGGGTCTGGGCAGTGTGTACCTCCTGTTGTATCCTACATACGCCGCCGCCTCTGGAGCGGGTCTGGGCAGTGTGTACCTCCTGTTGTATCCTACATACGCTGCCGCCTCCGGAGCGGGTCTGTGCAGTGTGTACCTCCTGTTGTATCCTACACACCCCGCCTCTGGACCGGGTCTGGGCAGTGTGTACCTCCTGTTGTATCCTACACACGCCGCCGCCTCCGGAGCGGGTCTGGGCAGTGTGTACCTCCTGTTGTATCCTACATACGCCGCCGCCTCTGGAGCGGGTCTGGGCAGTGTGTACCTCCTGTTGTATCCTACACACGCCGCCGCCTCCGGATCGGGTCTGGGCAGTGTGTACCTCCTGTTGTATCCTACATACGCCGCCGACTCTGGAGCGGGTCTGGGCAGTGTGTACCTCCTGTTGTAGTTTACACACCCCGCCGCCTCCGGAGCGGGTCTGGGCAGTGTGTACCTCCTGTTGTGGCCTACACACGCCGCCTCTGGAGCGGGTCTGGGCAGTGTGTACCTCCTGTTGTAGTTTACACACGCCGCCGCCTCCGGAGCGGGTCTGGGCAGTGTGTACCTCCTGTTGTAGCCTACACACGCCGCCTCTGGAGCGGGTCTGGGCAGTGTGTACCTCCTGTTGTATCCTACACACGCCGCCGCCTCCGGAGCGGGTCTGGGCAGTGTGTACCTCCTGTTGTATCCTACATACGCCGCCGACTCTGGAGCGGGTCTGGGCAGTGTGTACCTCCTGTTGTAGTTTACACACCCCGCCGCCTCCGGAGCGGGTCTGGGCAGTGTGTACCTCCTGTTGTAGCCTACACACGCCGCCTCTGGAGCGGGTCTGGGCAGTGTGTACCTCCTGTTGTAGCCTACACACGCCGCCTCTGGAGCGGGTCTGGGCAGTGTGTACCTCCTGTTGTATCCTGCACACGCCGCCTCCGGAGCGGGTCTGGGCAGTGTGTACCTCCTGTTGTAGTTTACACACCCCGCCGCCTCTGGAGCGGGTCTGGGCAGTGTGTACCTCCTGTTGTAGCCTACATACCCCGCCGCCTCCGGAACGAGCCGTGAGGGCAGACGGTAGGAAAGAAGAGGAGAGGGAGCCGTGTGGAAGGTGGTTGGATGGGGCGGTGGTGGAGTCTGGAGCGGCGGACAGCTCGGTGACGGCGCTGGTCTGTCACTGCCGTATGGAAGGTGGTTGGATGGGGCGGGGATGGAGTCTGGAGCGGCGGACCGCTCGGTGACGGCGCTGGTCTGTCACTGCCGTGTGGAAGGTGGTTGGATGGGGCGGTGGTGGAGTCTGGAGCGGCGGACTCCTGGGTGACGGCGCTGGTCTGTCACTGCCGTGTGGAAGGTGTTGGATGGGGCGGTGGTGGAGTCTGGAGCGGCGGACTCCTGGGTGACGGCGCTGGTCTGTCACTGCCGCCCCCGTGTCAACTGAGGCGTGGCGTCCCCTGTTTGTTTGCCAGCGATAAGGGCGCTTTCCCGGCCAGTGTGTGCGCTGACCCCGGTTAGTGAGCCTAGGGTCCCCTCCCCTTCCAATCTGCCGCGGCAGGACGCTGCGCCAGCCGCGCTGCGTCTGGTGCTGACCAGAAACTCAGTTATCTCATGCGATAGCTAACAATTAATTCGTCATATATTTTGATTTGCCCGTCTCCTCTCGACTGTTATACAATATAGATGTACGTGATGTAGCTCAAGAGGTTCTTTGTATTGGCGCTGTGTTCGGTTCACCAGAGAGAGAGTTTGGTGTGCGATCCGTCGTCTGATCCGAGGTATATCTCCAGGGCTTTGCCAAATCTATTGACGTGAATGACAAAATGTTCAGCTTTAGACACCCATACGGAGTTTTGTTATCGATATTTCAGGGCCTCCACTGTCAAATTAAGTTTGTAGGATTCGTCCGACCTCGCTTTCATTGACTGAAGAGGCCTCGACGCGGGCGCTTGGCTGTGTGGTTTTGTTACCGAGCGGGCGCGAAGCGCCCGTGAGGTTTCTCGTCAACTTACTAGACAAATTTACATTTGACCCGGCCCGACCCGGCCATACAGCCGCTTTTCGGAAGCTAATAACTTTGCAACCACTGTTCCGATTGAGATTGGGTTTTCACCATCGGATAGGTCCATCAAATTAATTTTGGTTTTGGTATGGTGCGTTCTGATAGTAGAGGTGGTACCACAGCGCGTGGCAGTTGGCACACGCGAATGTCGAAATGAACAAAAAAACCTTGCTGAAATGATTCTTGATCAAAAATGGCTGTATTATTCTAGCATTAATTTATACGCTGAAGCATGCAGCGCTTAGGACGCACTCCCTTTTGGCGGATTTGAGAAAGGAGATTATGAACAATTTAATACAACTTAATTTTTATGTTGGCATGCATTGAGGCCTGACAATTTTTCTGGAGGACTAAAATGACTGTGTTACTACCACGTGTGCTCCCTTACCGTTTCATATTTCAAACCTGTTTTAGCTTTACCAGAGCGCGGAGTGAATTGATTGTTTATCTTCCCAAATTTATCAGCAGTCTAGCAAAAGGTGCGCGGTAGAAGCTTTAATGACAGTCGACTACTCTTTGTCGTGGAGGACTTTCTGTAAGCAAATTCAGTTGTGCTCTGTTTGAGTTGCCGATGCCGGTAGATGTGCACTCATGTATACTCCGTGTTAACGCTGATAATGGTGGGCAAAGCTGCACTGCACTGCAGTGTATGTCCCGTGGGCTGTGTCCTGTATGTCCTGTGGGCTGTGTCCTGTATGTCCTGTGGGCTGTGTCCTGTATGTCCTGTGGCTGTGTCCTGTATGTCCTGTGGGCTGTGTCCTGTATGTCCTGTGGGCTGTGTCCTGTATGTCCTGTGGGCTGTGTCCTGTATGTCCTGTGGGCTGTGTCCTGTATGTCCTGTGGCTGTGTCCTGTATGTCCTGTGGCTGTGTCCTGTATGTCCTGTGGCTGTGTCCTGTATGTCCTGTGGGCTGTGTCCTGTATGTCCTGTGGGCTGTGTCCTGTATGTCCTGTGGGCTGTGTCCTGTATGTCCTGTATGTCATATGGGCTGTGCGCCGGTGGATGGTCCGGTGATGGTCTCCAGAGCGCTGCCGTTGTCCTTCGCGTGAGCCGTGCTGCTGGCTCCGCTGTGGTGGTGCTGGCTCCGCTGTGGTGTTGTTGGCTCCGCTATGGTGCTTCTGGCTCCGCTGTGGTGGTGCTGGCTCCGCTGTGATAGTGTTGGCTCCGCTGTGGTGGTGTTGGCTCCGCTGTGGTGGTGCTGGCTCCGCTGTGGTGATGTTGGCTCCGCTGTGTTGGTGTTGGCTCCGCTTTGGTGGTGTTGGCTCCGCTGTGGTGGTGCTGGCTCCGTTGTGGTGGTGCTGGCTCCGCTGTGGTGCTGCTGGTTCCGCTGTGGTGCTGCTGGCTCCGCTGTGGTGCTGCTGGCTCCGCTGTGGTGCTGCTGGCTCCGCTGTGGTGGTGTTGGCTCCGCTGTGGTGGTGTTGGCTCCGATGTGGTGGTGCTGGCTCCGATGTGGTGGTGCTGGCTCCGATGTGGTGGTGCTGGCTCCGATGTGGTGGTGCTGGCTCCGCTGTGGTGGTGCTGGCTCCGCTGTGGTGCTGCTGGTTCCGCTGTGGTGCTGCTGGTTCCGCTGTGGTGGTGCTGGCTCCGCTGTGGTACTGTTGGCTCCGATGTGGTACTGTTGGCTCCGCTGTGGTGGTGCTGGCTCCGCTGTGGTGGTGTTGGCTCCGCTGTGGTGGTGTTGGCTCCGCTGTGGTGGTGTTGGCTCCGCTGTGGTGGTATTGGCTCCGCTGTGGTGGTGTTGGCTCCGCTGTGGTGGTGCTGGCTCCGATGTGGTGGTGCTGGCTCCACTGTGGTGGTGTTGGCTCCGATGTGGTGGTGCTGGCTCCGCTGTGGTGGTGTTGGCTCCGCTGTGGTGGTGCTGGCTCCGCTGTGGTGGTGCTGGCTCCACTGTGGTGGTGCTGGTTCCGCTGTGGTGGTGCTGGTTCCGCTGTGGTGGTGCTGGCTCCGATGTGGTGGTGCTGGCTCCGATGTGGTGGTGCTGGCTCCGATGTGGTGGTGCTGACTCCGATGTGGTGGTGCTGGTTCCGCTGTGGTGGTGCTGGCTCCGCTGTGGTGGTGCTGGTTCCGCTGTGGTGGTGCTGGCTCCGCTGTGGTGGTGCTGGCTCCGCTGTGGTGGTGCTGGCTCCGCTGTGGTGGTGCTGGTTCCGCTGTGGTGGTGCTGGCTCCGATGTGGTGCTGCTGGCTCCGATGTGGTGGTGCTGGCTCCGATGTGGTGGTGCTGGCTCCGCTGTGGTGGTGCTGGCTCCGCTGTGGTGCTGCTGGTTCCGCTGTGGTGCTGCTGGTTCCGCTGTGGTGGTGCTGGCTCTGCTGTGGTGGTGCTGGCTCCGCTGTGGTGGTGTTGGCTCCGCTGTGGTGGTGCTGGCTCCGCTGTGGTGGTGCTGACTCCGATGTGGTGCTGCTGGCTCCGATGTGGTGGTGCTGGCTCCGCTGTGGTGGTGTTGGCTCCGCTGTGGTGGTGCTGGCTCCGCTGTGGTGGTGCTGGCTCCGATGTGGTGCTGCTGGCTCCGATGTGGTGGTGCTGGCTCCGCTGTGGTGCTGCTGGCTCCGATGTGGTGGTGCTGGCTCCGCTGTGGTGCTGCTGGCTCCGATGTGGTGGTGCTGGCTCCGCTGTGGTGGTGCTGGCTCCGATGTGGTGGTGCTGGCTCCGCTGTGGTGGTGTCACCGAGCTGAGTTACTATGCACCACGGACCGAACCCCTGCAAACTGTGACGCAGCTGTCTGCCTGTCGTCTGGTGTGACGCAGCTGTCTGCCTGTCGTCTGGTGTGACGCAGCTGTCTGCCTGTCGTCTGGTGTGACGCAGCTGTCTGCCTGTCGTCTGGTGTGACGCAGCTGTCTGCCTGTCTCTGGCCGGTGTGGAGGCAGCACTATGCAATAAGCGAGATGAGAGCATAGTTTGGCTCCTTTATGCATTCCGACGTAATTTAAATATGCACGGCGGAAGATATAGGTTGTGCGTTGTAGCTCTAGCCTCTATGCTTTTTAATGATACCAGTTGGCTGGCATAAGTCGCTTTAAGTGTGCAAACAAATATAAAGAACGTTCTCTTCGTCAAGGATTATCACTTGGACCGGCAATAAACGCTATAGTTTAGGGCCTCGGAGCGGCTTTGCTGTGGAAATTAACTATAAATCTGTCTGGGGTGTTTGAACAGCATTATTTCATGCAGCGAGCTAAATTAAGTCACCGTTCGAGGAAAACAAAGACGCGGGGCTGGCATCCTGAACCAGGTGCCTCGGTCAGTGGTGGGAGCCATAGAGATCCAAGATCGCCCCACCAACACCGCGAGGTAGTCGCCCGGAAAAGATGCGAATTCTACGATGAATATGGCCAATTCGTGTGGGCTGGTATGGATGCGGCTGTAGTTCGTGGTAATGCCAGACAGACAGTTGTATAACGTGTATTTTGCATCACTAAATAACGATACTGGCCAGGGGCCAGCGATGAGGCCTTCGCCGGCAAGCGTATTGCTTATATACACATTTGTTTCAATAAACACAATAGTCACTAATGTCTTCTACACACTTGTAAGCTGTTTAACGGGCTATGTGTGGTGGCGCAGGAAGTCTCTTCGTTCAGTTTGTAGTCATGCGTGGAAAGCGGCAGAGACAGGGAAGCTATGAAGAGATATCACAGACATGCGTGCGTTGCTCTAGGTTGGAAGCTACAGAGGTGATACGAGACGACTCGATCCAGGCGTGGGTGGTGTGAGTTTGGGTTGCGTGATCATTATTTGTTGTTCGTGTTCGGTTGCAGTGTATTCAGCTTCCAGACGACGTTATTTCAACGTTCTGTGTGCTTTCTGGGTCTGAATTATTTCCCAGTCAGGCACTGTTAGCTAACTCTGAGGAATCAGAGCACACGGCCTGCTCTTCTCTGCTCTGCCGCCGTTGTCAGGCGTGACATCACGGTCTGTGTGACGGCCGGCCGGTCTCCGACGCATGCGGGTCGTGCACGGCACGCGGCCCACGCAGGCACATTAGCGCCGGCCCGGGCCGTCTCAATATTTTGACAGGTGTCATACGGGACTGATAAATCGTCTGATCGGGGCGTGATTATTCATCAGTCCCGGCAGTTATAGTCGGAGTCAGACATGTTTGTCGTGCTGTCAGTGACGTCACCCCCTTCCGCCGGCGGCCGCATCTGGGCGCCGTTCTGTCACGCTTTGGCAGACGCTGTCGTGTGTCGGGTTAGGGTAGGTGCGCATTGGGGTCGGAGCTGCTCGGCTGGCCTGGCGCTCGAGGGCCCCAGGTCAACACGGCCCGTCTAAGTCGGTACGTGGTGTACGCAACACTGGACACCACTAGTGGTTTTCAGTCGTGGTGGTCAGCCGAGGGTTAGTCGTCTTGGTCATGTCGGTATCTTTGTCGCTCCGGGGCCGAGTCGTCAGTGTCGAGTCGAGTCGAGTCGTATGCATGTTCAGGTGTCGCAGCTACGCGGGGTCATTTGACCGGGTGGTGTTCCTCTGAGACATCAGTATCGCGTGTGTCTCTGTTGCAGCGACGTCGTGTTTTGGTGAAGAGTACCGGCGTAATGGTCGGGTCACGTAATCAACGTGTCGATTTGGTGCAGTGTTGGCTCGTCGCCGTGTAGTGCTGTCACATGCTGCTGTCTTTATAATGTCCAGTCGCATGGTGCTGTCACGTCAATCGTGTCATTCAGTCACGTGCTCGGTCGAGTCAATGCCATTTTGATGTAAATAAGTGTCGTTTCTTGTCACTCACATTTCCCTGTCGTGTCATTAACGTCATTATGTAAAATGCCCCAGTTGTCAACATTATCCCATCTCATCAAGTTATGTTAGTTATGTCATGTAGTGTTTGCCAATCATGCTATTCGTCTTCGTCATGTCTCCATTGTCTCATGCCATTATGCCACCTGTGCATGATGCAACGGCGGCGGTGTTGTGCAATGTTTCATTCTGTCTCGCGCGCCCATGGTGTCAAACAATGAATTACTATGTCAAAGTCCCATGCGTCCCTGCGGTGTAAATATCGGCATACGCCAGTCATGTACCTATTGACAGCCTTCTGACAGTCACACATCCCTGCAATGTCGAGCATGGCGCATCGTCACGCCACTGATGTTTACAGTATCGTCTACTGCCGTCTGTCGGATGCCACCGTCGCCTGAAGTGCATACGCACCAGTATTTGACACTGTCTTGCTGTTGAGTTGAGCAGTCCCATTTCGATAGTGGTCGCCCGTCGGTTTCATTTCCCTGAAGAGCATGTCTTGTCCTGTCACATTGGTTCTCGGTCCGTCTTTCGTCCTGGTCGCATTGTCGACCAGTGGCGGTGTAGTTCGCTGGCCATTCTACGCCAGCTTTAGCGCCCGGTCTTCGCGGTGTCGTTCGCTGGCCATTCTACGCCAGCTTTAGCGCCCGGTCTGTGTCGGCCAGTCTGTGTTGGTCGGTGGGATACTGCCACCGTCTGACTCGCATTCCGCTGGAGACGCTCCAGGGCATGTCGTCAAGTTTCGGCGTTAACAATCGTTCCGATCATTAACTTCTGAAATGTCCCTAGGTTAGCGGTTTGATGCGGAACTCACGCGTTCGCCTGGTGGTGGCTAGCCCACATTACATATACCATGGCAGTCTCCTGGGTGACGGAGTCAAAGCCTTCTTAATCGGAGTCCGTCACGTGCATCATCATTGGCGAATGTGTGGGTGGCTGCTCAATGGCTCCTCCACTTCTGTGGTAAACAACACGTTGACGTTATCCTCAAAGGCTTGGCATAGCGTCTGTCCGGCATCTGCGTTGATCCTCCTTCTGTGTCGCAGTGTCGGTCCGCGACCGTGTCCCACGTGTCTATGATGACACGACAGTCGCATGCGAACCAGCTGGTCCCCGCCAGCCGCGCTGACCCGTGACCCTGTGACCTCATCTGTCCCCAGCTGGAGCCGTCTGGCCGTGTTCGCCGTCACGGTCGACACGCTGACACGCCGTCCGGATCTGGAGCCGGCTCTGAAGCAGCAGCCGGCGGCGACGGCGCCCTGGGCGCTGGCCGCCGCCGCGGACCGCCTGCTCGTGCTCAGACCGGACGAGGCCGCACCACTCGCGGAGTACCGCGCCGCGCAGGACGGTCAGCTGACCCTGCAGCCGGCCGGGCCACGCGCCGCCGCCGCCGCAGAACTCTGGCCAGCGCTCAGAGGTATGTGCCACGGCGCCGCCACCATCACCCGCCGGCAGCGCGACGGCAGCGCGACGGCAGCGCGACGGCACCGCGACGGCACCGCGACACGGGCGCGTTTGATGTGCTGATGGATGTGTGTGTCGCGCTGACGGCAGGATGTGATGGGACGGTATGCTGACGGATGGCTGTCTAACGAGCTGTGACGCCGCGTATGTGTGTGTGTGTGTGTGTTTAGTGGGTTGTTTCGCGGTCTGTCGGGGTGTCAGGATCGTCGGCTGGGGAGGAGCCAGGGAAACTGCACGTACAAGTGTCGGACAGCGGTGGTCGCAGTCGCGCGTAAGGTCCCGTGCGGGGGTGGCGGTGTCTTATACTATTGGGGCTTTACGGAAATGCAATTGCCCGTCATTTATCGTCGAGGTCTCTCTGGCCGACCCAAGTGGGGAGCCGAAAGACCTCACCAGTAGCCAGAGTCGAACCCAGAACGCATGTGTGCCGAGCCCCACACGCTCTATCCGAGTGAGCCATCTGGACCCCGGATGGCGGTATGGTCTTATGAATTAACTAACGACACGGGTCATGTGCTTCCAGAGACGTTCGAGGTGCCCGAGCAAGTCACCTGGCTATTCAAGCAATGGTTCGACAACGTGGCTAGCTACATGAGCAAAAAGGAGGAGCGACTGAGGGGCGAGAAGAAGGCCTCGAAAGAAAGCTCACCGAAGAGACTAAAAACATCGCCGGAATAAACGTTAGTCACGTAATGGCTGTTTGTTTGCAGTTTCGTGCTGAGTGGCGACAGCTGCCGGGCGGGCGGCAGAAAACACATCTGCCGACACTCGTCCACAGGCGACCTCCTCCACAGGCTGAGAGATAGGCGGACAGAGAGACAGAAGGCGGGGCTGAGTATATGTGTATTGGAGCACGCAGCGTGCGCGGCAGGCCCCGCTCTGGACGGCTGCGTATGTACAGGGGCGGCCGGCGCGCGCCTATGAAGCCTGGTTTGATCATCGGTCGTGCCGCCGGAAGCAGAACTCACAGCGCGCGTCACTGCCGTCCGACGCCTTTGATTGGTCCTCTGAACAACGCCACCGCGGCCGCGAACAGCACAATGCCCACGGAATCGAGAAATTTTCCTCACCTCCCCGCAAGATGAGATCATGCATGCACACCGGTCAGTCAATAGGCCGCCGTCTCAAAGGTTCGAACAAACTTAGCCCATTAAAATGCCCATTGGCTACGTAACAAAACTGCACAGAAAGGTCGCGCGGCCGGTCGCACAGAAACTCCCGGAACTGACGCGCGATGCGCGTACCATCAATGCTGTAAAACCTGACGTATGTACAAAACGGAGCCGGCCGCTGAACGCCATCCGGACGCGTCCTACGGCGCTCCCTACCTACAATCACCTGATAGTGAACTCGCCGGGGTTTCAAAGTCGTCGCCTTGCGCGCGCCCAGGCGGAAGTTGATCTCTTGAAAGCCTCTTACCAAGGCACCCAATCAAGACGGCACCCGGCCGGGGCGGACGCGCCGGACACGGGACAGAACAGAACGGGGGCGGGGTGAGAAGCGGACAGACAGACGCACACAGATGAGACGAGCGGGCAGACAGGACAGACAGACACGCAAGAGAGCCGGCCGGACGCGGCCGTGCACCGCACTCAATACCGCTTCCGCTTGAGGTAGGTCTCTGCGTAGTGTCCGCCCAGGCCCTGCGAGTGCTGGCCGATGAAGTCGGTTTCGGGGGACGGCTCGGGCGAGGGCAGGAGGTGGTGGTACTTGCGCTTCTGGCCCTGCGGCGTCACCGGCGATCCGCCTAGCGAGCCATGCGAGCCCACGCTCATAGAGAACGTCGGCGACGAGGGCGGCGGCGCCGACCCGGCCGCCTGCGCGTTCTGCAGCGCCTGCAGCAGCGAGCCGACGTACTGCGACGAGTCCTCGGCTGGCGGCGTGGGCGGCAGCGGCAGGGACCCGCGCCCGACCGCCGCCGCCGCCGCTTTCTGGCCGTTCACCAGCGCCAACAGCTGGTTCAGGCCCTGCGCCTTGTTCATCAGCGACGAGATGGTGTTCTGCAGCTCGTCGCTCATCTGCGTGACGGGATCGGTGGTCGGCAGCTGCGGCAGCTGCGGCAGCTGCGGCGGCGGCATCATCGTCATGGTCTGGTGCGGCGGCGGCGGCAGCAGCAGCTGAGAGCTGGCCATCGACACGGGCGGCGGCAGCAGCTGGCCGTGCGCGAATCCTCCCGGCATCAGACCACCCAGGCCCGGCATGAAGTACTGAAACGAGACACACAGCGTCCGGTCAGCAGGGGCTCACACAGCTGCGGACCGGCGGCCCGGTCAGGGTCGGACGGCTAACCGTCAGCGGGGGCAGCGGAGGGTGCATGGTCCCGGGGCCAGCCCGGCGGAGCGGGCCCGGTCAGGGTTGGACGGCTAACCGTCAGCGGGGGCAGCGGAGGGTGCATGGTCCCGGGGCCAGCCCGGCGGAGCGGGCCCGGTCAGGGTTGGACGGCTAACCGTCAGCGGGGGCAGCGGAGGGTGCATGGTCCCGGGGCCAGCCCGGCGGAGCGGGCCCGGTCAGGGTTGGACGGCTAACCGTCAGCGGGGGCAGGGGAGGGTGCATGGTCCCGGGGCCAGCCCGGCGGAGCGGGCCCGGTCAGGGTTGGACGGCTAACCGTCAGCGGGGGCAGCGGAGGGTGCATGGTCCCGGGGCCAGCCCGGCGGAGCGGGTCGCCAGCTGAACCGGAGCCATGTGACGTCACAACGTCAGCCAGTTAGTTATCGCCAGCCCGTCAGAGCCGGTCGGTAGGAAAACAATACGAACACGGGCAACGGGCACCAGAGATGTTTTCCCTGGCGGCGATTTTTCAGACTTCTGAGGAGGCATTGTACCGCCCATCTGGGCCCCCGACGCCACTGACTGATGGTACAAGACGCTAATTTTGGCTTGGTGATAATTGATGTTACGTTCGAGCCGACCACAATCTGCAGTCCTTAGTTTGCGCCCAATTAACTGCGGTTTCCAAAGGCACGATACGTGCATTTATCAAACCACATATCAGCCCCAAGTGTTCACTAAATTCATGCTCGTGGTTAAATCTAGCATAGAATAAATCACAAAAAGGAATCTGGTATTTCTTCAGGCAGCGCCCACTAGGACTCTGAGCCTAAAAATACGCTTCAGTGGGTCGATTTCCGGACAGACCAGTGCGTGCCTAGTTGCCATTACGCCAATTGCCTTTCTGCGTGGCCGCTCCAGCGGCACGCTCCGCTGTGACCCGCGTCAGCTACCAACCCATCCCCCGCCCGATTCCGGCGGCGGACGGCGACATTTCGCAGCGCGCCGGCGACAAACCTAATCTGGTGGCGGCCGCCCTAGTCTGACCGTAGATCGGTCGCGGCGACCACCAGAGAGCGACATTCATTAGCTGCGCTGTGCGGCAGCGCCGGGCCGGACGAGGTGGGCCCAGTGGCCTCTGCGGTCTCAGAACGACACGGTGCGGGCAGATCCGAGCGAGTGAGCTCCGAGAGAGGCCGGGCCCCGGCGAATGGCGCCCGTTATGCCCGCCACTGCAGGCAGTGCGAGATAACGCCCCGAATGCTAATCCGAGCCGGCGCCGACGATTCGCGTCGGTCTGGGGCACCGACGGGGTAGAGGCACAGAGTGGAGTGAGCGGTCTCGCTGACGAATTGGCGAGCAGAGCGACTCAGTGTGGTATGCGGGTCACGCGCAGTGCATTTCATTAACCACCATAGCAGCAATCAGGCCGTCATTGGATTACGTCGCCTGCAATGCATCACCCCGATATCTTATGCAGGACGCCGCGCTCGCAATTAGGATCCCCGCAACACAACACACGACAATAGCACGAAATCAAAATGAGCTCTCGTTGTTAACCCGCGTACTGCAGGGGGGGGGGGTGATTTCCGCCCCCCCCCCCCCCTTCAGGTTTTTCGCAAATAGTGGAAAAAACGCCGGCGCGCAGCGCCGCCGGGTTTTGGCACACCTGTTATGACATCAATTGCGCACACTTCGAAAAAAATAACCTCGAGTCATCTCAGGTCAGGTCACCAGACCAGGTCAAGTGACCCCACCTCCAAAAAATGTTTGCAGTTGTCCCAAAGCCAGAGTTTATCACCGATCAGTTTGAAACTTACAGGATGTCATAAGGGCATAAGTACTTACAATTCGTTTATCTCGGAATTTGTATGTCGGTGACCTAAGGTCAGGTCAATTTCGTAACCTCCCCATAATAAGTCAATGGGGAAATATACAAATGCTTCCTATGTCAAGGATATGCATGATATTAGTCCAATTACTTCTGGATCATGTTATTATAGGATATTCTTGATGATCCAAGTGTAAGTTTTGTTCAGTGACTATGGAGTCATTTGAGTTCATGCGAGGTCACCATCACTTTTTTTTGTCAATAACTCCCGACATAATGAAGATAGAGAAGTAAAACAGACAGCAATGTGTTTGTCTAGCCGAGACACGTCTTCCCATATGCAACATGCCCTACTTGGGTCACCACTTGACCTTGACCTGAGGTCAAATTTTGACATTTCCCTTAACAAGGCCACCATGTATATCATTGGAAGTGCCTTGACGTGATAAACACAATGGCGTAAACAGTTTTCCGTTATCTTTATTAAGTAAAAAGTTAAAAGCGAAAAACGATTTTGCAAAAAAAAATCATTTTTCCTTTTTTGACCTCTGAAGCCTCAAATATTGACCTAAGATAAAATTTGAGGACACCTCGTCGATTGCAAATTTCCCTGGCTGGCGTTTGCTTATTTCCGTTTGTTTCTAACTAGCATAGTTTCCGAGATATATGGGAATTTCTGGAGCGAAGTCCTAAAACAGGAGAGAAGAAAAAAAAACTGGAAAATTTGACCTTTGATGACCTCTGGTGACCTCAATTTTGACTTGACCAAAACAAATACAGAAATACTTTCGATAGAACTTGTATCAAGCTATCAAATGCTGTTTTTCGCTTGTCGCTACGTAGCGTAGTTTTCGAGATTTCACAGGGGAGGGGGGGGGGGGGGCAGAACTTCCCCCTTCCTTCCCCCCCCCCCCCTGCAGTTCGTGTTCGGCGCAAACCCCCTGCAGTGCGCGGGTTAACCTTTCCGCACAAGCCGCGACATCACATTAGCGATCCGACCGGGACACTGATCCAGCAACAGGGCGGTTTCTGCGCTGTTGAGCGGCTCCCAAGCGACTTGTGACTGATTGAATGCACCACAAATCAATAGCGCCATGCCGTCGCCGAGCGGCGCCGACAGCGGCGGGGCGGGCTGCGGGACATACCTGAGGAGTCATGGCGCGCAGGGCGGCGGGCGGCGGGGGGTGAGCTGCGGGACATACCTGAGGAGTCATGGCGCACAGGGCGCCGGGCGGCGGGGCGGGGGTGAGCTGCGGGACATACCTGAGGAGTCATGGCGCGCAGGGCGGCGGGGCGGGGGGTGGGCTGCGGGACATACCTGAGGAGTCATGGCGCACAGGGCGCCGGGCGGCGGGGCGGGGGTGAGCTGTGGGACATACCTGAGGAGTCATGGCGCGCAGGGCGCCGGGCGGCGGCGGGGGCGGCATCAGCCCCACCATGCCGTTCGGGAACATCATCGGATGGCTGAACATGGGCGGCGGCGCCGCGGTGGGCGGCGGAGGAGGCGGCCGGGGCGGGGCGGCGGCGGGCGCGGGCGGCGGAGGCGCCGCGTACCCACTCTGCGCCATCTCCTGCTGCAGCTCAGAGATCTGCGACGTCACGATGTTCTGCAGGTTCTGCGCGAACGCCGGGTTCTGCTGGCTGAGGTTCTTCATCTGCTGGTAGACGGCCGGGGCGGGCGGGTCGGGCAGCAGTGCGGAGCGAGAGCGGGGCGCCGCCGCCTCGTTCAGCAGCCGCATGTAGATGTCGATCGCACGGACTCCGGGCATGCAGAAGTGGACCTGGAACCGGCTGCCGCGCAGCTGGTGGCCATGCATCTTGTGCCACGTCTTCTCAGCCACTTCTGCTGACATGAACTCGACCAGGCCCCAGTCCTGCGGTGAGCCGTTCTTCAGCGCGATCTGAGAGAGAGGCGCACAGGTCAGATCACGCAGTCCAGATCAGTCCCGGCAAATTCAGATCAGATCAGACAGTCAGATCAGCGGAGGTACAGGACGGGCGAGTAAGGCACATAGTTGAACATCCGCGGCTGTGGGTAAGACTGTCAATCACTGCGGAAACCAGCCGCAGTGTATTGACTCAAGCAAAACGAAGACATTGCTCAAACAAGCTATTTGTGTTATCTTTACGTCAGTTATGACTGCACAGCGCACACGACATGACGGCTGCGGAGAGATCACCCACGGGTAATTATCGTAATAAGACGGTCTTTTCAGAGCTCCTAGTTGGCATCCACACTAACCGCTCCTCTAACCAGTGCACACGCGGTCCACGGTGACGGGAATTAGCCACGGTACTGAAAGAGGACCTTCTACAAACACTCCACCACGTCAGCCGCGATCAGCACGGCGAACGGTCAGAATCAGAACAGCTCGCTCCGCCCATCCCACTGAACACTGTGGGTGGTACGCAGCGTCAGAAATAGCTGGCATAGCTGGGCGACAGGCAGCGGTGAGCGGCTGAGCGACGGGACACCCGCCGCTGCCGCTGCCGCCCCCGCCTCCGGCTCGGCCGGCCGCCAGAGCCGCCAGCGCGCAAAGTTCACCAGCGACGCCGGCGGCTGTCTTCATCCGCGCCCCGCCGCCGTTCATCATCGCGCAATTGATACGGGCCGCGGCCAAAAGGTCAGTGGCGGGCCGGCCAAATTACCGAGCGACAATCGATAGGCGACGCGGCCGGGCGGCTGGCGGCGACGTCCGGTTCGACAGGGGAGCGCGCCTCAGGGGTATCACTGACATACCGGCGGCGGCCGCCAGAGCCAGCCAACCAGACAAACAAGGAGTGCAAGAGGCGCACCGCTGCAATGCAGACGCCAGCAGCCCGGTGCAGCATCAGACGTGACACAGCCGGACGGTCCGGGCCGCCTCGGACCAACTCGGACACTGCCAGTATCCCGCGCGGAACGCCACGAGCGGGATCTGCGGTGCATGTGACGTCATGGGGCACGGGACGGTGCGGCAGTATGGGGAACGACTCCCCGCACGTAGCGCCACGTGGCGCGGTGCAAGAGAAACGGAATGGTCCAGACGAGACAGATGGTCGGCCGTCCCACCCCGGACGCGGTACCGCACTCAGACTAACAGCACTGCAATGACTCTGTACAGACGAGCACGGCCGGCGGGCGGCCGGTCGACCGTCCCAGACGCCGCCACCGCCGCTCAAACAAAGACCCAATCAGCCAAATAGCCGGGACAGCGCCGCGCCGCCCCGCCGCCGTCTGGTCGCAACACGCGGCCGGCGGCGTGCGGCGTAATGTGCGCAGCGTCCGCCGCCGCTCGACACTACAGTCTGTAGCCACTAAGTAATGGTTGTCTGCCGGCGTCGATAACGGGCACCGGTCGGGCGATATATTCTGACCCCGCCGTCGGGCGATACATTCTGACCCCGCCGTCGGGGATACAGTCTGACCCCTCCGTCGGGCGATACATTCTGACCCCGCCGTCGGGGATACAGCCTGACCCCGCCGTCGGGCGATACATTCTGACCCCGCCGTCGGGCGATACAGTCTGACCCCGCCGTCGGGCGATACATTCTGACCCCGCCGTCGGGCGATACTTTCCGACCCCGCCGTCGGCCGATACATTCTGACCCCGCCGTCGAGCGATACATTCTGACCCCGCCGTCGAGCGATACATTCTGACCCCGCCGTCGAGCGATACATTCTGACCCCGCCGTCGGGCGATACATTCTGACCCCGTCGTCGACCAGCGTACGGCCGGCCCGGGCCGATTTAATGGCGCCGCATCTCCACGCAGTCAGTGAGGCAGGCGCCAAGTCCGCAGATGTGCACCCGGGCTAACCCGGGACCGGCCCTCAGCATGTGCTGCAGGGCCGGGCGTGCGGGGCGCCGGCCCCGCTGGCCGACGGCTCGCACGCCCGGCCGGTGGCGAGGGGGCGCTGCTTCGCGAACGGGAGCCGCTGGAAAACGCGAGGCGGCGCGGGCGGGGGTCGCCTATGATCGCCTAACGCCTGCTGTACTGTATTTTACTGTATCGCTGTACTGTATTTGTTTAATTTAAAAAAATGTCTGGAAAGAAGAGAGAAAAAATCCGCAGATGTGAAAATGAACAGCGACGTGCGACAATTTGCGGAAATTGCATGCTATGAATAGGGGGCGGGACGTTTACAGGGATTGTAGAATGAAGGCAGATTTTAATTCAGAGTAGTTCATACAACACCTTAATGAACGAATACTTCCCGGAGGTTGGGGCGGTCTCCCCGACGGTCAGGTCTCCCCGAATCAGCTTTCAAGTACGGTCGGACTGGCGCTTTGTGCCTTTTTTATTTCAAACCACGCCCCACCCACTTGAGTGCGGCCCCTGCAGGTCCCTCGCATCTCGCAGTGTAGCCGGCGGCGAGGCTCCGCCAGGTCCCTTGAATTCACCTGCTTCGGCCGCCTCGAGGACCGCAGCGGAAAATCGGTTCGCCGTCTCGCCGCGGCCACTCGGCACGCCCGTCCGCAAACGAGCGCCGTCGCCGATCGAGCTGGCGCTTTGATCCGCTGCCTTGTTTACGCTGCGCTCGCTGGAGCTGTGAAACTCGGAGCTAGGTGTGCCGCCGCGCCTCAATCCCTCCCTCCCTCCGCGCCTCAATCCCTCTCCGACAAGTAACCGACGAGACGCCCGAGGCCCCGCCGCCGCCGCCGCCGCAGTTACCGGCCCCTGATTGCCGTCTCCGGTGACGGGCAGCCCCCCCCCCCCCCCCGTTCCGGTCACGCCCGCGGCAGTTCCGGGGCCCGCAGCCGCCACAGACCAGCCGTTCAGCACGCCCCGGTTGACCGCCTCCCGTCGTCCGGGGCTCGGGCCTGCCGCAGCGGCTCGCACGCGGCCGTTCGGACCGGCAGCACTTGTAATGAACGTGCCCATCCATCAGTGGTGGCGGCCGAAACCGCGACGCTATTCGCCGACGATCCATCGCACAGCAGCAGCCGGCCCTCTGACCAGCCGCTCCCCCGACCGAGCGGCGCTAGACCGGCAATAACGCCGTGCCGGCGGCCGTACCGCGCGCCGAGGACCGTGCTCGGCCGCCATCGAGCACGGCTGACGGCGTGCTCGAGCGCTCTCGGCGCCGGCCGAGCGCGGATGGCGCCGCAGATTGCGTGTTTAGAATCGATACGTCGACCAGAGCCACCTGAACAGAGCGTGCGCCTCTGGCCGTGCTTCGCTCTCGTCCCGGGGTCAGGGTTAGGGTCAGGGTTAGGCCGCAGGACGCTGGTGACACTACGGACGGAAAATGCCGTGCTCGGCCATCGAGAGCGGCTCTCGATCATCACTTTGTCAGCGGGAGACCGACGAGCGATTCGGCGGCCGGCGGCCGGCGAACGCGAACGCTTTTCGGAATCGCCTGGCGGTTAGTCCAGATGGATGTGACCCGCGCCGCGGGCGGTACCCTGTGATGAAACGTGCCGCCGTGGGCGACCGTGGGCGACCGACCAATGGTGCTAAATGGAAAAGACGTGTACACGAATTTCTGCCATTTTTCCCCGATGCGCCGAGGAGCGGACGGCGTCATCTGGTGACTGACGGGACCCTGCGGGCCGTTCCAGTTCACCACTTGCAGCGCACTGTCGCCTCACGGTGTTGCCGGTCAAGACGGTCTATTGTCTAGGTTCACAGTAGACTGTTGCGAAGTGGACGAAGTTACTCACCCAAAGTTCTACCACTTGGATTATTGATCCATTGCTCTTCCTGATTTCAAAACAGTTTTTGTTTCAGCTCTATCTATCGTTAAAAATCAAAACCCTTATGTTTTGGCATTGGAAACCGAGTGCTCTTCCCTCTGTTGTATTCTGTTATCCGGGTAGCCCCCAAAAATACGCAGAGTTTCGAGGCTTACCAATTTTGTTTGGTAATAGATATGAAGTTGAACTTGGTACGCATACAAAACAATTAATTTTGCGTTAAGCAAAGAAGTTTCATATCAATCGGATATTTAGTTTCGATGTTAATAAAACATTATCTAAACCCTTAAAAAAACGTTTTTTTAACGTTTTTTGGCTCATTTCCACGCGTGAACGATCGGACTACCTCCAGCCCGGACCACCGTCAACAAACGCGACTTCCACTGTCCGATACTGGCGCGGATGAGCTCCACCTCCACTCCACATCCGCGCCAGTATCGGACAGTGAAAGTCGTGTTTCTTGGCGGTGGTCCGGGCTGAAGGTGGTCCGATTGTTGACACGTAGAGAAAAAAACGTCAAAATCCCGTTTTTAAAAGGATTTAGGTAATGTCTTATAACATCGAAACTAAATATCCGATTGATATGATTTTGTGTTTGCTTAACGCAGAATTAATTGTTGTGTATGCGTACCAAGTGTTAACTTCATATATATTACACACAAACAAAAATGGTAAGCCTCAAAACTCTGCGCGATTTTGGGGGGCTACCCGGATAACAGAATACACCAGAGGGAAGGGCACTCAGTTTCCAATGCCCAAAAAAATAAGGGTTTTGATTTTCAACGATGCAAAAACAAAAACTGTTCTGCAATCAGGAAGAGCAATGGATCAAGAATCCAAGTGGTAGAGTAGAATTGTGGGTGAGTAACTTCGTCCATTTTGCAACAGTCTACTGCACCGTAATCCCAGCCGTCCGCGCGTCGCCACCGCCGGTCTGCACCGGCGATGATGATGATGATGATTTGGGTTTAAGGGCGCCGCAGCCACTAGGCTAGTCTGCGCCGGCCTCTGACTCTGTTGAATAGAGCCGACACGGCACGGCACCTCCTCTCAATGGCCGGAGGAGAAGGCCGACTGACGACGGCGGCGGCGGCGGCGGAGCCCGACGCTCGTCAGTCCGCGTACGTGAGATAAACAGCGGCCGGCGGCGGCGGGGGCGGCGGGGGGCCGCGCGCGCAGACCACCTGCGTTCTGTCGCCGCCGGCGCCAATCGCGCGTGTTACCGCCCCTGCACAAACAACGCTGCCTCAGCCGCGACAACAGCAACCGCAAACAGCCGGCCGACCGCGAACAGAGGCGGGCTTTGTCCTCCGCCGGCCGACTGCCAGCCGCGCCGCGTCTGTCCGCGCCGCGTCCGTCTGAGCCGCGCCGCGTCTGTCTGAGCCGCGCCGCGTCTGTCTGAGCCACGCCGCGTTCGTCTGAGCCGCGTCTGTCTGCGCCGCGTCCGTCTGAGCCGCGTCCGTCTGAGCCGCGCCTGTCTGCGCCGCGCCGCGTCCGTCTGAGCCGCGCCTGTCTGCGCCGCGTCCGTCTGAGCCGCGCCGCCGCTCAGTCACCGCAGAACAGAGCAGCTCAGTGAGTTCCCAGTTACAGCCGGAACAATGCACGGCACACCGCGGGCCGACGCAGCGGGGCAGGGCGGGTCATTAGCTGGCTGGGGGGCACACAACACACTAACACGGGCAGGTACAGCACGCGGCGCAGCGCTGAGCAACGCTGAGCAGCGCCAGGGCTGAGCGACGGGTCACCGAGCCTGCCTCCCTGTCGGACCGGGCTGGAGTAGCCGACAGTCGACTACACACACACTCACACACTCACACTCACACACTCACACACTCACACACTCACACACTCACACACTCACACACTCACACACTCACACACTCACACACTCACACACGCACACACGCACACACTCACACACGCACACACGCACACACGCACACACGCACACACGCACACACGCACACACGCACAAACACACACACACACACACGCACACACGCACACACTCACACACTCACACACTCACACACTCACACTCACACACTCACACTCACACACTCACACACGCACACACGCACACACGCACACACGCACACACGCACACACGCACACACGCACACACGCACAAACACACACACGCACACACGCACACACTCACACACTCACACACTCACACACTCACACTCACACACGCACACACGCACACACGCACACACGCACACACGCACAAACACACAAACACACACACACACACACGCACACACGCACACACTCACACACTCACACACTCACACACTCACACTCACACACTCACACACTCACACTCACACACTCACACACGCACACACGCACACACGCACACACGCACACACGCACACACGCACACACGCACACACGCACACACGCACAAACACACACACACACACACGCACACACGCACACACTCACACACTCACACACTCACACACTCACACACTCACACTCACACACTCACACACTCACACTCACACACTCACACACGCACACACGCACACACGCACACACGCACACACGCACACACGCACACACGCACACACGCACACACGCACAAACACACACACACACACATAGACAGGCGTGCTGCAGCCCGCCTGCCCAGCGGCTGGCAACAGACGCCATCAGCAGCGGCGATGAACAGACGCGAGCGAGACACGGACAGCCAGAGATGCCAAGAGAGGGTGGCCGCAGACGGTCAGCGTTAAAAGCGAGCAATGTTACAGCGGTCACGCGGCCGGCAAGAGCGGCACACAGCACACGGCAGAAGTCAAGAAACAAGGGCTGCTTCAGTGGTAGTCGCTCATCCTGGAAACGCCATAGAAAAGCTGAATCGGCAAAATAAAATCACCGGAAAAAACGCAACCAAGCAAAGCGACTACCATAAAAGCAGTTACGGTGAGTAAAAAACGAATACTTACTTGGCAGTAAGGAGGGTTTTGTACGCAAGAGAATAGCTGCCT
This sequence comes from Chirona hameri, assembly GCA_036785665.1. Classification (NCBI taxonomy): domain Eukaryota; kingdom Metazoa; phylum Arthropoda; class Thecostraca; order Balanomorpha; family Balanidae; genus Chirona; species Chirona hameri. The sequence goes on along the minus strand of JAXIVJ010009738.1, from coordinate 16,627 downwards.
AAATTCGCCCATATTCTTATAGCCGGCTGGCAGATTCGCGACGTGCAAACACTTGGAATGCAAAGATCTGAAAACCACAGAAGCCAAGGGCGTTAGCTACAGAGGAGAGACGGGGGTCCAACAGGAGGCGGGCGGGCGCGCTGTACTATGGAGTCGCGGCCGGCGGCGGCTGGCGAACCGTTCAGAGACAGGCCAGATAAAGAGAAAAGGAGAGACACAAAGAGACTGAGCGACGGCAACCGGCGGACAGTGCGGGTACACGGAGTCCGAGTCCGAGTCATAGTCGCAGCTAACAGACTGACAGAGATCCAGAGAGAGAGAGATAGAGATAGAGATAGAGATAGAGATAGAGATAGAGATAGAGATAGAGATAGAGATAGAGATAGAGATAGAGATAGAGATAGAGATAGAGATAGAGATAGAGATAGAGAGACAGACAGACAGACAGACAGAGAGTCAGTGAAGTGTGACTGAAGTAACTGAAGTGACTGAAGCGGCGGCGGGGGCGGGGCGGGGGCGGCTGACCTGATGGTGGTATGCGTCGGGTCCACCCAGTCGCAGATGATGGCAGAGCCGGCCAACACCTTGCCGTCCAGCAGGCTCTTGGCGTGGAACGCCGCCTCCTTACTCGCGTACATCACAAAGCCGTAGCCCTTGCTGGTCCCTGGAACAGTCAACAGCAGTCAGGATTTCATATCGAACCAAACCAACACCACCCTGCAACACACGCCATTTCAGAACTCAAAGCAGACCGATATCTCAAACACTACATCAATAAGTCCAACACGTCAATATCAATACGTTCGACAGTCGCCACTCACTACATCGATATGATCAACACTACACGGTAAGACAGCAGCTGTGGCGATCGGTCACTCATTACAACCGTTGGCATGCACTCTCAATGCCCTTGCTCAGCGTGGCCCGATCTGTCGCAGGTTCCCGCCCCCCTGGGCGACCTTCACCGGCGTAGCGTCCCTACACTGGCGAAATATGGCCAGCTCCCGGGAACTGACCCGGGAACTGACCCGGGAACTGACCCGGGAACTGACCCGGGAGCGAGTGCAGGTTGAGCAGTGACCGCTTATCCCCCCCCCCCGGCCATCGCCAGTGCTAACATATGGCGACCGGCTCGTTGAAAATTTAATTCGCGCGGCGATAGCGGCGGGCCATCGATAGGCTGCCGAGTGAATCCGAGAGCTGCGATCATGGCGGCCGGGCCGGACCGGACCGGACCGGACCGGACCGGACCGGACCGGACCGGACCGGACCGGACCGGACCAGACCGGTGGAGGCTGGAATCCGAGAGCTGCGATCATGGCGGCCGGACCGGACCGGACCGGACCGGACCGGACCGGTGGAGGCTGGAATCCGAGAGCTGCGATCATGGCGGCCAAGGCCGGACCGGACCGGACCGGACCGGACCGGTGGAGGCTGGAATCCGAGAGCTGCGATCATGGCGGCCGGACCGGACCGGACCGGACCGGACCGGTGGAGGCTGGAATCCGAGAGCTGCGATCATGGCGGCCGAGGCCGGACCGGTGGAGGCTGGAATCCGAGAGCTGCAAGCATGGCGGCCGAGGCCGGACCGGACCGGTGGAGGCTGGAGAGGGAGACTGTCCCAAAGACAGACGAGCACGGCGGTAGAGGTGAAAAATCGACGAAAACTTGGCTCTTATGACAAACTTATGAACCATGTCAAAAAAAATAACACATTGGTGTTTATCTTTCGAAAACTTCTGAGTACGACAGGCCCTAAGGCTTTCGACATGTGAAGACCTTGGCTGGTTTTGGTAGCAGAGCAGACAGTTTCTGACGTTGTGTACCAGGATTTCGTTGATTATTTTTCAGCTCCGGTCGTCGTGACACCGTGACGCTCCACGGACGCGGCGTGACCCGGGTTGGCCGTCACGCCGTGACGCCCCGCCACTGTCCGGGACAGGTGTGACGTCCATAACACGCCGCCTTACTGGTATTCTGCCACACTGTGGTGTGCCCGACACTGTGAAGCTCCAAACTCGCCCGTTCGACTCATCGCAACCAGTCATCACACCAGCCCACAGACGGATTTCAGTAGTCAGCAAGAACCCAACAATCGCAGCAAAGCAGCCGTATAATGGGCTATAATGTCAGAGATAGCTGTTTGGCCCTTATCTCAGAAGATGAGAATTAAAATAACCGGTAACCTCATAATAAGTATGTAAAGTAACAACATCCAGCTGCAGCCGGCGTCGCAGTCGGTCACGGCTCAGGTGCGGCGTCCGGAGCTGCTGGAGGAGCCGGCGCGTTACACGGACGTCCGTGTGCCGGGCGGCAGCGGCGGCCCGCTGGCCGTGCGACAGCCGTATACTTATTGAGGTTACCGGTTATTTTAATTCTCATTATCATGATTAACCTCACACAGAGTTTTCGCCACCTTAGACTTATCTCAGAAGACTTCATTAAGCTACAAGAGACTAAAAGTAGACATTAGCAAACAATCTAATTTTAAAGGGAAATAATGACCTTTTGATTTTGTTAGCAACAATTTCTGAGGCTACCGTTATGTTTTTAAAATTATTTTATTTAAATTTAAGAATTAAATAAAATTATTCCCAAATTCAAAGTTGTAAGTTTGAAAAAAATACAAAACAAGTACCTTGTGTACTTCATGAAGGTCATTGACAAATTCGTCCTTCCCTACCATTGTTAACATCGAGTGCGGCATTTGTGGAGGCTCTGTGACATTTCCGATCAAACTGAGCGCTGCTCGGACACCCGCTAGTAGCGCTTTCGTTCTCCATGGCAACCAGGCGTCAGCCAATCAAAAGCCAGAAAGGGAATACGTTCTGGCTTTTCATTGGCTCACGCCTGGTTGCCATGGAGAACGAAAGCGCTACTAGCGTGCGTTCGAGCAGCGCTCTGATCCGTGAAGCAATCCGTGAAGCATCCGTGATGCACGACTGACTATCAGTATAAGTCATGAATAACAACAACATGCAAACTATACCAACTCGAATAAAATAAGAGCTGAATGAATTGAACCCCAGGCAAGCTAGTATTCGCAAAGCACTCGGCACTGCGCCACAATAGCAAAAGGTGAGGGAAATGCATATTGGATACAATATTATTACGTCACAAGTTTCTGAAGTGTCAACTACTATGAAATACAGTGATAAAATACCTTTAATAATGATTAACAAGAAAATTCAAACTTAAAAACAATAATTTGAATAAGTCTTTAATTAGCTTTCAACTCGAAATCAGATATATTTTGCAATGCTACACAAGAATGGCACCAGTGACGTCATTAACAAAGCCTGCTACGGGACTTGGGTATACTAATCAGGAACAACTCGCCAAGTGCGCCGAGAAGCATGACAATGACTTTGTAAACAAATCGCCGACGCTAAATAGGTCGCCGTCGATGTGCATCGATGAGCTTCTGATTTAATTGCCAGTTTTGTGTTATTGTTCGTTAGTTTTTTGGGGAAAAATTATTATTTTTCATGATAAAATAAAGCATAGTGTTATATACAGCCACAGACAAACTATACACAACTCCTAATGTTGAAAACAAATGAATCGATTTGCAAAAATTGAGGGTCGCAACCACTAACTATGCCGCGTTGATGTGCATCGACGAGCTTCCGATTTTATTGCCACTTTTTCCAATCGCTGTTAGTTTTAGAAGATCGCCGAGCATATAATCACAACAAGCAGAACGCACAATATATTTTCCACTCCATTGCGTAAAAAAACAATACGGGAAAAGCCCGCAGTTTGATGAGGACCAAAAGTACTTGACAAAAGGTCAGAAATAGTGCAAGTACCGGTCGTTAAAAGTGTGGAACGCTTATCAACTTTAACTTGAAATATCTTTCGGTAGGAAAGTTTTCATGCAAAATGTGATGAATTTACAATATATTTTGATCTCGTCTGGCGATTTCAAGTGCTAACTCCATTTTAGTGGAAAAAGGTCATTATTTCCCTTTAAACATCGCATTATTATCTTGTGAGGTCGCCTATGCATCATGCAATATTCCTACAAAATGCCGAACATGCATAATATATACTGCAGCACATTTTGTGTTTGTCATCATTTGTGCCAATGCACCAGTTCCTCACAAGGCCTGCAAACCTCACTCGCTACAATTCAGCCAATATTCACCCACGAAAAAGGTATCTACATTCTACAAAGAAGCCCATCTCCTCTGCGCCTGAACCCGGCGGCCTCCCGCAGCCATACCGGCGTGCCTGACCATCCCGTCTCCTCCGCGTGCCTGCCACCAAACGGGGTGCGGCGGGGAGACCCGCTCTATCAGTCTGCCGTCGCTGACGACGGCCGGTCTGCCGTCGCTGACGACGGCCGGTCTGTCGGCGGGGGATCGTCCGCAGATCGTCGCCGCCGTCGCCGCACACGGCATCTCCATCACGGCGATAACGCTGCGGTGCGACAGCCGTAATGCCGCCCACAGATGGAATCAGAACGGGGGGGACGCGTGGCCAGCGGCCGCCCGGGGCGCCAGACGGTCTGAGGACCACCAGACGTCGGCAGGAAGTGGCGGCTGGTGACTGAATGGGTTGATCAGCATTGAGGCCAAGGCCATCGCTAACCCAAACAGTCTCCAACTTAATAACTTATTGTGCCAAATGCGAGCAAGCGAGTGCGAGTGTCCTGGCTCGTCTTCACAGCGGCGCCTGCAAACTTCCCGCCCCTTCCACAGCGTGCCTTCTATTGCGCGTCCTTCCTCACCACACCTCCCTGTCCTCCTTTGGATCCTCACAGGTCCTTCCTGTCCTCTATCGGCCCTCCCGTCCTCCTCATGTCCTTCCCTGTCCTCTATCGGCCCTCCCGTCCTCCTCAGGTCCTTCCCTGTCCTCTATCGGCCCTCTCGTCCTCCTCAGGTCCTTCCCTGTCCTCTATCGGCCCTCCCGTCCTCCTCAGGTCCTTCCCTGTCGTCTATCGGCCCTCTCGTCCTCCTCAGGTCCTTCCCTGTCCTCTATCGGCCCTCTCGTCCTCCTCATGTCCTTCCCTGTCCTCTATCGGCCATCTCGTCCTCCTCAGGTCCTTCCCTGTCCTCTATCAGCCCTCCCGTCCTCATCAGGTCCTTCCCTGTCCTCTATCAGCCCTCCCGTCCTCCTCAGGTCCTTCCCTGTCCTCTATCAGCCCTCCCGTCCTCCTCAGGTCCTTCCTGTCCTCTCCCGCTTCCGCCTCACCGGTGGTCTCGGAGCGCAGCACGAACGCGAACCGGACCGGTCCGAACATCTCTGCGGTCCGCTGGAGTTCGTCATCGGTGACGGCCGCCGGCAGCCGGGCGGTGCAGAGGAGACCATCGGTGGCCGACAGGCTGACGGCCAGCGGGCCGCCGCTGCCGCCCGGCACACGGACGTCCGTGTAGCGCGCCGGCTCCTCCAGCAGCTCCGGACGCCGCACCTGAGCCGTGGCCGACTGCGACGCCGGCTGCAGCTGGATGTTGGTGAGCTCGAGCTTCGGCCGGAACGCCACCTGCAGCTCCTGAGAAACACAGACAGACACGTGGGTTAGAGTGGACTTTACAGACACGTGGGTTAGAACGGGCCCACACGACCACCAGACGAGACACTGGAAAGGTGATAATACACTATCGCTTTGAGATACGTGTAACCTTTTGAGTTCTTTGGTTATGCATACATATGACACGCGAAGGTGGACAGTCGCCGATGGAAGGGCTCCAGCTAGTCTGTTCTCCGTCCACTCGCAGTGCTGACGTCAATTTCGAACCACACACAGCATATTTTCGCTGTGTTGCATTTCAGCTCACAGTCATGATTATCCGCATCTCCCGAGACTGACGCGGCGCGGCCGTCAGGAACTATTCCCGGCCGGGAGACTAGCCCCGCGCGAGAGCCGCCCGTGACGGCTGAGCGAGGCGGACGAGGCTGGTTCGCTGCCGCTGAGCCGGGGCGGCGGCCGCCCCCGCCCGGACCGTCGCCGGGTGTCACACGGCCGCTGGCGGTGATGTTAAGCGGCGCAGCTCGGCCGGCAGCCAGACCGGCGGGACGGCTGGCGGACGAGCTGCAGCGCTGATTTATCGTCGGCCGCAGCTCAGCCTCAGCTCGCTGACTAATGGGCTCCGCACGGCCCGCCGGAACCTAACAGGACGGGGGGATAACCCACCCCCTAGTCGGCACGCGAGCCAACCCTGCTCGCTTCGACAGCAGCACGTCTGTCTGACGGAGCGTCAACCCTGCGTCAACCCTGATCAGCAGCGAAGTGCCCCCTCTGGGCCATCATAGCAGGGCCGAGCAGGGCCGAGCAGGGCCGAGCGAGGACGAGCTCGGTGGTGCGACCGGACGGTCCCCGGGGGAGACGAGGACGCGGCACGACGGGAGAGCAGGAGCGAGAGACAGAAGCCGGCTGACCCAGAGACAGCAGCGCAGGACAATCCTGGAGAGAGAGAGACGGGAGTGGCCGAATGTCCGGCAGAATGAGAGAAGAGCGCTGAGATTAGACGGAGCGAGGGAGAGGAGACGGAGCGAGGGAGAGGAGACGGAGCGAGGGAGAGGAGGGAGGGATGTCTGCAGGGAAGAAGAGTGTCGCGACCTACAGATACGGCGTAACGAGATGGTCGGAGAGAGGGTGGGAGCTGGCCTGGGAAGGGGTGGGATGCGTTCGGGGAGAGGACGGAAGCTGGCCGGGGAGAGGATGGGAGATGGCTGGGAAGAGGGCGGGATGTGGCCAGGGAGAGGGGTGGGAGCTGGTTGGGGAGAGAGCGGGAGCCAGTAAAATAGAGGACAGCAGACGGGTCTATGGCCGGGTTAGAGGAAGGGAGCTGGCCGGGGAGAAGACTGGAGCGAGAGAGCGGCAGCAGCAGAGGCAGCAGGCCGGTGATGACGACCATTTACCGTCGGTCGGCCCGTGACATCTCATTAGCAGAGCTGGCGATACGGCCGATCGGGGACCGGCGGCCTGCGGCACCGGCGGCGCCACCATCGACCGCCGAGGCGACGCACGGGTCACCGCATCCCGGGACCTTGTCACCGCTGCATCCCCGGGCCGCGTCACCGCCGCCCATCACCGGGCAGAGGGCGTCACGCCGTCATGCAGGCGTTACAGACCCGTGACACCGGCCAGGGGTCATCCCATGTCCCGGTCGGCGGCGTGACGGACGGCGGCGTGACCCCGGCAGCAGCGCGACCCTGACGTTCCTCGCGAGCCGCCGTCATCGGTCACCGTCCCTCTGCGGCGGAGGGCGGCTCCACTGAATGGACGGCGCCATTCGTCGGCGATTACGTCCTCGGGGGCGACCGATCGCGGCTGGAAGACGCGGCCGTGACGGTTACCAGGCAGCGGCAGCGGCAGCGGCAGCGGGCCGGTCGGAGGTGGAAGACGCGGCCGTGCCGGTTACCAGGCAGCGGCAGCGGCAGCGTCAGCGGACCGGTCTCGGAGGCGACCGAGCGCGGCTGGAAGACGCGGCCGTGCCGGTTACCAGGCAGCGGCAGCGGCAGCGGCAGCGGCAGCGGCAGCGGGCCGGTCGGAGGTGGAAGACGCGGCCGTGCCGGTTACCAGGCAGCGGCAGCGGCAGCGGACCGGTCTCGGAGGCGACCGAGCGCGGCTGGAAGACGCGGCCGTGCCGGTTACCAGGCAGCGGCAGCGGCAGCGGCAGCGGCAGCGGCAGCGGGCCGGTCGGAGGGAGACGCTGTTGCCGCTGAACTACCGCAAGTCTGCCAGAAGCTGCTGGAGCTCTGCTGCCAGCCCCGGCAGCTCCCGAGGGCGGCTTACACGTCCTAAGCCGCTGTGAGACGTCCATTCACGGGGCAGGCATTGCCTCGGGAGATAGCGCGGTACACTGCAGCAGCGGCCGAGTACATCGCGCTGAACCATCGGAGGGACATCAGAGGAAAACAATCAACCAAAGTCAACGGATTAAACCTATCGCAGTTCAATTTTTTAAAAAAACAGCAACAGCAAAAAAAAACAGGCATTTGCTGTGAAACTGCACAAGAACATCCTCTGAATGTCGTTCAATATTACTGATTTTCAATTCCATTAATTTCATAGTTTAAGAACTTGGTGATTAATAACTTAATTTAATTAGTTCGGGCGGAATACGGAACAAAAGGCTGCCGTTTCTCCCTTGGTGCGGCTGCCGATAACAGGCGCACGCCCTGCCGCCTCCGCAGCCCTCTCCTGAATCACACCCACCCACCCACCCCCTGGGCGTGCGGCCGACGGCGTGCCTTTGTACGGCACAACGACGGCCGGGCGGCCTGCTGCGCCGCAGTGCAGGTGAGAGACGGGAGACGGGAGACGGGAGACGGGAGACGGGAGACGGGAGACGGGAGACGGGAGACGGGAGACGGGAGTGGAGACGGCCGCTGTCCGGCCAAGGGCAGCTGAGCCGAGCCGTGCCGCCTGACCCACCGGCCGGCAACATTTCAAAACAACTCGCATAAATCACTGACGGCTGATTGAGACGCCCAAGTTTGACTCGATTTAGGAGTCGGCGATGAGGTGGCGACGGGCACGGCTGACGGGACCCCGTTTCGGCGTACCCGTTCAGAAATATTCCACCGCGTCAGCTTGCCGCGCGCGCGCGCTCGCTGGATCTGGGAAACTTTCCAAAACGGCGGCCGTAAAGAAGTGAGCTATCTCCGTCCGACTTTAATCGAGCACTTGAAAAGACGGAAGGCCTCGCGATCCCCACACTTTTTGACGCTCGACATTCAGCTCGTGAGATATATGAATGGGAGCAGCAAATGCCGTTTTCGTGAGGGACTCGGCTGCGATAAGTGAGTCTCGGCGTTGCTGGTCGACCCAGTGGCTCAGTCAGAGATAATGACCGGCTCTGAGAGCGGGACAAATGACTCGCTGTCGCAGTCGGCGGACTTCTTCCGGCGGCACGAACAGCATTAATCACCGCCCATTACCAAGGTTGTTTTGCAACTTCGCTGCGACAAAGAACGCCTTCGGCAGAAAGTTCCTGGGCAAGTGGACGTCTTTCGCCAGTGAAGACGCATACTAAATCAAAACTAGGGAATTTGTCAACAAATCGCTTTAAAGGTAATGTTTCACCTTTGTATTGGTTTTGAACCGAGATAGCCATTATCTTCGGCAGTTATTGAAATGTCGAAAATACTAAGGTCATTTCCCACAAAACTTCGCCGTTTTTAAGCAATTTAATTTACAATTTGCAAAATGGGGTCTAGGCTAGTACCGCCGCTGATTGGCTGACAGCCACTTTGTCAGCCAATCCCACTTTGCCAGCCAATCAGCGGCGGTCTATAGCTCAATAATGGCGTCATCATCCCAAAGTTAAAAACCTGATTTGTATAAAGTTAAGTGACTTTTCGAGAGATAAAAAATCACCATCGTTTTCAGCAGCACTAACTTCATATTTTCGACTACAACCAGCGTATATTTGACAACTTTCTCAGAAAGGTGAACCATTCCCTTGAACCGACCATTTACAGCATAGCTGTGCTGGTAACTAGTGGCACATGGTTAGTAGCCTCGAGAGGTGGGTCGCCCACCTGCCTCGGGGCGGAGACGGTGTCCTCTCACCTCCACCAACAGTCAGAGGTAGGGCCCCAATCAGTGAGAGGAGACGAAGACGTGACGTTGTCGAGGCCACGCAGCCGACACGGTCGCCGGTTTGGAAGACCAGGCGACGAGCCGCCGGTCACGCGCTCTCACAGTGATGACGGTCACGCGCTCTCACAGTGATGAGTGATGACGGTCACGCGCTCTCACAGTGATGACGGTCACGCGCTCTCACAGTGATGACGATCACGCGCTCTCACAGTGATGACGGTCACGCGCTCTCACAGTGATGACGGTCACGCTCTCAGTGATGACGGTCACGCGCTCTCACAGTGATGACGGTCACGCGCTCTCACAGTGATGACGGTCACGCGCTCTCACAGTGATGACGGTCACGCGCTCTCACAGTGATGACGGATACGCTCTCACAGTGATGACGGATACGCTCTCACAGTGATGACGGTCACGCGCTCTCAGTGATGACGGTCACGCGCTCTCACAGTGGTGACGGTCACGCGCTCTCACAGTGATGACGGTCACGCTCTCACAGTGATGACGGATACGCTCTCACAGTGATGACGGTCACGCGCTCTCACAGTGATGACGGATACGCTCTCTCAGTGATGACGGTCACGCGCTCTCACAGTGATGACGGTCACGCTCTCACAGTGATGACGGCCACGCTCTCACAGTGATGACGGTCACGCTCTCACAGTGATGACGGTCACGCTCTCACAGTGATGACGGTCACGCTCTCACAGTGATGACGGATACGCTCTCACAGTGATGACGGTCACGCTCTCTCAGTGATGACGGATACGCAGTTGGAAGGCTCCTGGACATTAGGATGATTTTGGCTTCAGTGTGAGTCGAGAAACACACGTCGCTTTATCAGGCTATGCGATTATTTATTGTGATTCGAGCGGGATTTATTGAGATAGCTTCAGCATCATATGTCTCTTAAAAGTGCTGTTATTCTCCGCCGGATATCTGGATTAGCTTCACGATCGGGAACAAGGTTATTCCTCCGATTCGGTGAGTGATTTAGCGGTATAGTTCTGCCCCATATGACGGCGCCGCGGCAATACTGCTCGTCTTGAATCACCGCGTCATAGGAAAACGGAGCGCACAGCACGTACGCGCCGCGACCTACCTCACAGGAAAACCGGCGTGCTGTCCACACCGGGGTAACACTGCCAACACGGCAGCGGCGGGTGCAGTCACCACCTCTGCACACGGTAGCCGAATCGCTCCGCGGGCGGCAACCGTTATGAGTTCCCGAGAGTATATATATATATATATATATCTGAGTCTGTTCCCGAGAGACTCAGACGGCAGACGAGACAGAGGCGGCCATATCAGACACTTACCGAACGGCATTCGGCCCTCTCCCGACCCGCTCAGCCCCGCTCCGAACCATCGGGGAGGCTACACGGTCCGATCGGCATCTGATCACGTAGCCACCTTATCCGAGAACTGTTACAAAGCGTGACGTGGCGCCCTCATCCCAGCTACCTCATCAGCCGCGAGCCCTCAGTGTCGTACTCCGTCACCATGCCGCCGACACGGGCACGCCGAGCAGAATGGAAATACAAGTACGGTCAATCAGCGTAATAGCTGGGAATGGCGACCGGCCACCTCGGACCCGGCCACCGCTCGTCAGAATTGGCCCGCTCCGGAAAAACAAGACGGCATTCACGAAAGCGGCTTTGGAAAAGCTGCCAGGCAATGTACTACTTACGTACTGCCAATAATTAATCCTTCAAAGCCTATTTGGACGCCATTTGCATGCATTACGACGCCCGTGAAGCTATTTGGACTCTCAGCGTCAAGTTACCGGTCAAGTTACCCCTGCAACTAGTCCGAGTAAGCTCACTGAACGTGATCATTAACTTCGCCGCGCATCCAGGCTCAGTTGTCTGCATTGCGCAACATCCGCTGACGGATACTCGACAACGACAGGCGCACAGTGCAGCCGTCACTGACAGCCGTACAACGGACCCGTCTGGCGGCCCGTCAGAGTCGGACGGACCGACACGCCGCGAGCACCGGAGCACCGAGCACCGCAGCCTTAGAGCACCGGAGGATCGGAACATCGGAGCACCGAGCACCGCAGCCTTAAGTACCGGAGCACCGGAGCACTGGAACCCTAGAGTACCGGCGCCGCCGTCGATCACCGCCCCCTCCCCCCCCCCCCCCGTCGTCGCCTCCGACGATGACTTGCGACACGGGGCGCGTCGTGTTCCTGACGCGTTAACCGAGCGTCCAATGTGTGACGGCTGGCTGGCGCCCGACCGGCCGCGCCGACAGCCCGCTGGCAGCGCTGGCAGCGCGGGCACTCGGCACTGTGCAGGCCGTGCATGTGCTGAATGGCGGTGGGAAGGGTCTGGAAGGCGGACCAGGACCTGGCTTGGTGGGCGGGCCTGTGCAGGGTGGATTGGGGTGGACGTGGTGAGCGGGGTGGGTGGGGGTGGCTCATGGCAGACTCGCGGCACCCTCAGCTCTCGGCCCCGTCTGGGGCTCGTCAGGTTTTGAGAGAGAGAGAGATACATTTTTATTTCATTTTCGCTTTACACATCGGACGTACATGTTTGCGATTGGCGCACAAGCGCTCACAGGCACTTAAATCAGGCGCCGGGTTGATGAGTGGCTCATGGCAGACTCGCGGCACCCTCAGCTCTCGGCCCCGTCTGGGGCTCGTCAGGTTGATGAGTGCACCCTCAGCTCTTGGCCCCGTCTGGGGCTCGTCAGGTTGATGAGTGGCATCAGACCCCCCCTGGCGATACTCGGGAGAGCCGAGTCCGATCCGGAGGTCATCAGCCACGACGGGCAGTGATCGGGCCCACCAGCAGCCCCATCGGAGGTGATTCACGCCACAGCCGGCCGTCACCGACTGATTAAACGACGCGGCAGGACCGTCCCACGGAGCCGATCAGCAGCCGTTCTCGTCAGCCGCTCACAGACACAGATGAAGCGTCTGGAGTCATCTCTACGAGTCTGCGGGTCTGTAGTCAGCAGTATAGCTTCCTCCCGCACCGTACCTCGGCACACCACGCCGTACCTCGACACACCACGCCGTACCTCGGCACACCACGCCGTACCTCGGCACACCACGCCGTACCTCGACATCACCCCTACCGAGGGACGCCGCCGAGCGACGCCGCCGAGCGACGCTGTCGAGGGACGCCGCCGAGCGACGCTCATACGCCGCGTGGCCACGCCGAGGGACGGCAGCAAAAACGACGCAGAGGTGCGCCAGGCCCGCCGCGCGACCGGTCCAACCCGGTGCGGGCTAATTTGGCCGCGGCGGCGCTCTGGGCGGCCTCCACCGATGAGGTACGATCGGTCGCGCCAGGTCGGGCCAGATTGGGTACGGAGCGGATTTATTGGGCCACCCTGGCGTCGGCGTCGGCGTCGGCGTCGGCGTCGGCAGCTGAGGTGGCGGCTGTGGCGGCGGTGGTAGCGGCGGTACCGTCGGCGCGGGCTGGCTGTCCGTGAAATTACCACATATCGGACGTCCGAGTCATCACCGGCGCTACACCGCCGGAAGCCGTGCCCAGATGAAGTGTTTTAATCAGCGCGCGCGCTCGAGTTGAGGCGGCGGGCGGCCAGCTAACTGCGCAGAGGTTAACGCCAATCGATAACGCCAGCAATGAGATTATTATGTATGCAAGTGCATGGCTCAGACAATGAGGTTCCGGTGAAGCGTTAATCTGCCGAAGTTGCTGGTTTTCAACAGCAGGGCACTTTGATTGAGTGGCACTTCGTCAAGGCAGACCAATGTTTCTGCATTCGATAACACTAGATTGCTCTCACTCGCGGCGAACCTGTCTAGCCAGACCAGAAGTGAGACAGGATTAGCTTCGGTTGCCCTCTGCCGTCTGTAGCGGTCGACAGTTGTAGCATCACCCCACCACGGCATCATAAAAACCCGCCCGGTCGCCTCCCGCGCCGCGCCGCCGCCGCCGTGCCGGCCGGGCCGCACCGCCACGTGCCGACCGTCCATCGCGCCGCCTCGCGGCCGTCATCCGAACTAACCACGGCCAGCGACAATGAACTTGGAGGGGCGGCAGCCGGCCGCGCCGGCGGCGCTGGCGGCCGGCCGGAGAGGTCGTCGAACCTGACCGGGCCGGGGTCGCGCCGCGCCGATCCAGTTCGGTCCGCAGGGTGACTCCTGCAGCAGCCCAGCCGAGACGCCCTCCGACGGGACGCACTGCGACATGCCGGCAGTCACCCGGCGCCGGGGTCGCTGCCGGGTCGCGCTGCACGCTCTCACGCGTTTGCCGCCGAGCCGACCGTCTCCGGCTCTGTGACGCTACACCGCCGCCGGCCGCTGAAACGTGACCGGGCAACAAAGCCAGCGTTGGCTGGTTACGACCGCCGGCGGCGCTACGAACGCTCGCCGGCGCCCACCACCGGCGCAGGTGACGACCGAGCTCAAGGCCCGACGGCGGCGCTTCCGCGCGGCCCGGCCGCCTTCCCAAGGTCCTGCCGCCGGCCGCGCTGCATCAGTTCACGGCTGCGACCGACCGCCGACCCGTAAACAGGAACCGCCGCCGCCGGGAGCACGTCCGACGGCAGCTAATCAAAGTCAGCGCCCGGAGCGGCGGGAGCGACCGAGCCACCGGAGCGGCGTCTGGCCAGCGCAGCTCGGCGGCGGCGGGGCGGCCAGGCGACGCGCGCGACCTCATCAGCACCAGTCGGCCGAGATCGCGTGTCGCGCCGCCGCTGGCACCGGCCGCCTCACTGAGAGCTGATGAGACCAACTAACTTTAGCCGTGAGCAGACACGGTGCGAGAGCGATCGTCGTTAGCGACTACAACGCGTGCGTGCTGCCATGCGTGTGTCTGACAGACAGACACAGACAGACAGACATACAGACATACAGACATACAGACATACAGACAGACAGACAGACAGACAGACAGACAGACAGACAGACAGACAGACAGACAGACAGACAGACAGACAGACAGACAGACAGACAGACAGACAGACAGACAGACAGACAGACAGACAGACAGACAGACAGACAGACAGACAGACACAGACACAGACACAGACACAGACACAGACACAGACACAGACACAGACACAGACACAGACACAGACACAGACACAGACACAGACACAGACACAGACACAGACACAGACACAGACACAGACACAGACACAGGACACAGACACAGACACAGACACAGACACAGACACAGACACAGACACAGACACAGACACAGACAGACAGACAGACACACACTGTGCGCACGTATGCGTGTGCTTCAGTCTGTCCATGTGCGTCTGTGTGTGTGTGTGTGTGTGTACATGTGTGCCTGGATGCGTCTGCATGTGTATAACTGTGTGTGTGTGTCTGTGTGTAACCATGTGTCGGCGTGTGTCTGTGTGTTTGTGTGTATCTGTCTGCATTTGTCTACGCGTGTGGCGTGCAGACGAAGTCAGCAGCCGGCAGCCGGCGTGCAGCGCAGCGCGGCGCACCGACACACAAAAACAGACGCGCTATTTTCATCCCGCGCCAGATTGGATCCGGCCGGCCCTCTCTCTCTCTCCCTCTCCCTCGCTCCTCCGAATAACGACCGGATGCCCCACACCTGCGGCGGTCCGGTTTTCCTGTGTTCCTGCCTCCCCCGTCCCTGGAGCGTGCGAGGTCAGGCCGGAGGACGCGCGCCGATGGTGTCTCGGATGGGCCAAGGCCGGCCGTTCGTCAGCAGGAGGGCCCCTCCAGACGGAGGCCGGCAGACGTGCCATCATAACCACCCGGTTCCGAGGCCGCCAATCGCAGGCCGACCACGGCGCTAACCGGCACCAAAGGGCGCCCAGTCACCATGCCGGCAGGCAGCTCCTCACCGGCGGCTGAGCGCCGGCGAGCCGCTTCTCGGCGGGAACCGGCTAGGAGGGGTTCGAAAGGGGCTGAAGGCGCGGAGGGGTCCGAACCAGACCTGACAACGCAGTGGAGAAATCGGCAGCCTGCTAGCGTCGAGTTCTACCTGCTACAATACCAGCGTCCTAAGATTGCTTTGGAGCTGGGGGTGCGGAGTGGAAAATTCAACCCAACAACATATGACAGGGTTTCGGACTCTGGACCGGTTTTGCAATTTGCGGACACCGGTGTAAAAAATATACACGCGTCAGTTTTAAACTAATCTTTACAAACTTGGCGTCAATATGTTGGAAATTAAGTGGACTTTCATTTGCCATCCTCAAAGGTTAAATATATTTACTCTGAGTATGAATAGTTTAGTGTAAGACGAAAAAATGGCAAAAACGCGTTTTTCAGGGTAAAACATATTTGGTCGCCCTTCTTCGAAGGGCCGTAGCACCACAACCATTTGCTTGGCGGAATTTTCCAATCCTGGAACATTACAATACTCCGAGCGTGCATCAGACATGCACCGTTATGTCTGGCCGTGCGACGGGTCAAACTCGGTCGAGAAAAGTTAACTATCCCAAGACGCCGCACTGGGGGAAATCACAACGACGCCGCACTGGGGGAAATCACAACGACGGCCGCACTGGTGGAAATCACAACGACGGCCGCACTGGGGGAAATCACAACGACGACCGGACTGGGGGAAATCACAACGACGGCCGCACTGGGGGAAATCACAACGCCGGCGGTGGACCAACAAACCAGCCGGCCGACACGGAAACCGTGGTGCGACGCGGCAGTAGTGCTCAGAGGAGGCCGGCAGGCGCTGTGACGGCGGACGCCTGTGTTCCAGAGAGAGGGGAGGAGGAAGGTGCTGTGATGCGGAAGTCTGTGTTCCAGAGTTAGGGGAGGCCGGAGGGCGCTGTGACGGCGGACCCCGGTGTTCCAGAGAGAGGGAGGCCGGAGGGCGCTGTGACGGCGGACCCAGGTGTTCCAGAGAGGGGAGGCCGGCAGGCGCTGTGACGGCGGACCCCGGTGTTCCAGAGAGAGGGAGCCCGGAGGGCGATGTGACGGCGGACCCCGGTGTTCCAGAGAGAGGGGAGGCCGGAGGGCGCTGTGACGGCGGCCCCCGGTGTTCCAGACAGAGGGGAGGCCGGAGGGCGCTGTGACGGCGGACGCCTGTGTTCCAGAGAGAGAGAGAGAGAAGAGAGAGAGAGAGAGAGAGAGAGAGAGAGAGA